>JAXQQM020072118.1:0-87193 GCA_034641835.2 Pinus albicaulis
ATCTTTCCTTAGCCAAAAATATGAAAAGTATGTACAATGATATCAAAAGTATCCCAAGAGTCCAACCTGTAGAATGCCTCAGAAATTACAATATATAGATCACTCTAACACCTTCCCCACCTCTAGGGGTCGAATTCCCTCTTCAGGGATCAGTTTCAACCAATTCTAATCATGGAACTACAATCTAGGCAGCTAACAACTTGCCTCTAAAAGAGTGGAAACTAATCCATTACATGATTTTTTACTCATTTGAGAGTGAATCTTCTAGAAGAGATAAAAATAAGCCAAAGTTACATGCCAAACATGAATTTACATCATAAAAACCAAAAAATTCTATCCACAAGCAAAACTGGTCCATACTAGGCGAAAAACTGAGCTGGCAGCTGAAAATTCAGGAAAAATTTCAAGTGGGTCGCTCCTGAGCCGTGTGGGTCACTCATGTTCCAGGCTGAATTTGAGGTACTTCCCGGCATCCAAATTGAGCTCATGATAGCTCGTTGGAAATCCCTGGATGTCTAATTTCCAACCCAAGTGGAATTTCTGAATTTGGAGCTCATTTGACCCTCCAAAACCGCATTCTCCCAGAGGTACTCCCTGCTGGTGCAAAAGGTGGCAGCAAGGTGATTTTCATGGTGTTTTTGAGCTTTTTGACCATCCAGATTTTGATGAAATGCTAAATTGACTTCAGAGGATGCATAATTAACCATGAAAAATCCAAAAATGTAAAAATCTCCTCCAGCAAGTGTCCCAAAAAAAAGTGAGCGCATGAGCGCGCGACCCACGTAACTGCAAAACCTGTTTTTTGACCCAAAAATTTGAAAATGACAAAAATTTCTCAGAATTGGCCCAAATTTGGAGCGGAGGTCCTCCATCATGTGTCCTGCCCAGTCAATGAAGCCTCGGCCAAAATCCGAAGTGGATTAGGCCTTTTCCGCCGTCTAAGTGCCTTGCGCAACCTCCTCTTCATGATCTTCATCCTCGCTTTGCAGACATGCATGCGAGCCCAATAATGGCCTTTCATGTGGCGAAGCATGTCTTTGTCTCGATTGGCCTTCGCCAACAACTTCTCCAGATGGATATTCACACGCGTGAGTACAGTATCTCTGTCAGCTGGTGTCATGTCACCGGGTCTCTTTCGATTCCACTGTCTGTCCTCATGGATTTGGCGCACCTCATAAAATGTGAGCTCATCCTCAAGCTGTTTGTTGCACTGATCCAAATAGTTAATCACCCACTGAGCCTTCTGCAATTGGTCTTTCAGCTGGTCATTCTCGGCCCTTTGTTCCTGGATGACTTCCCTCAGCTTCGAGCTAGGAGAGCCCGTATCAACATCAATGACTGTCAAATCTGTGTCCCGGGCTCCTGATGGGCCCTCATCATGCATAGGCCTCTTGCCCCTGTCCTGTACCTGCACTGAAGAAGAAGGCGAGACCCCTTCCACATCATGTGGAGATAATACTCGCCATGTCGATGAAGTCGGCAAGACCCCTTCCACCTCACGTGGAGATAATACTCGCCGTGTCGCTGCAAATAAGGCCCTGTGGCCTCGCTGATATGTCTGAACCAAAGGAGTGCTGATATGCTCAACCTCAAATCTGTCCGACTGGTGTGAAGGCTCTCCTGCATCATGAACTGTCTCGAGCGGTTGTGGCACTCTGAAAAAGTCTCTAGAAATGAAATCCTCCCAAGTGATGCCTTGCTCTGCCAACTGATGTGACACCAAGATTTTGATCAAAGTGAAATGATATATACTCCTGTACTGCTGCACTGGGCTCGTCTTCTTCTGCACAAACATCACCATCCTCTCTATGTTGCGGTGTATGAAATACGGAACATTCATCATACGTACCCTTGTGAAGTGCATCAACAAACGAATATGGTACGCGAAAAGACGAGCATACCTGCCCTCACAACTAAAATACTGAATGATGAGCTTCATCAGCGGTGCATACTCATCTCTCAAGAATCTGAATGGAAAAACTCTGCTCAAGTAGCCCATATATCTAGTTTTAATATATGGCTCATAGTGAAATTTCTCTAACTGTTGGCCCTTGTTCCATTCCTCGCCCATGTTTGGTATACCAGTGGCTTGAGCAATAGTCAAGGGTGATACAATGAAATCAACCCCAGCAAGGCTTACCCGACCATCCCGTAAATGAAGAACAAACAGACAGGCCAATTCACGATGAGGTCGGGTTTGTGCAACCATCTCACAAAATCTGAAACATGACAAATATCGAAAACAATCCATAGCTAATGGACATGCCTGCAACCGAGCCAAAGAAGTAGGCTCCTCTCTTCGATGATTACCACTTCTGTGATCTCTGTGGGACCCCCGTGGCACATTACCTTCAGTCACCGAATCACTGCCTGACCCTAGCTCATATTCTGACTATGTCTCCGACATGGCTCTGACCAAGCTTTTGGCACTATGTATACTGATATGACAGCAGTGCAAACAAAGTTATGAAGTGTGTTTTAACAGCCAACAAGTATCCCACCATCAAAACACCATAAGGAAACAAACCATGGATAAAATCTCTGTTTTAAATGGATTGGAAAAGAGGCACAATCTCTGTTTTAAATGGAAGTGAAATTTTGACCAAAGGGAGCAGGCAACCTTCAGAATATTGAACAAGTCTTGTCAAAGGGAGCATGGCATCATATGAATGCTTTTGTCCATGAGTAATAACAACAAGGGTGTCAAATGGGCAGTTTGAAACAGAGTTATGAAAATGTTTTTATCTTTGGGCAGTGAGACACTATTAACCATAATCACCATGGAACAAAAGTTTTGAACATGGTATTAATAATAGCAATGACCACAATGGTATAATGGGCATGAGAAAAACATGGTTTTGATAATATATGGCAAGGCTGGATGTATCACTGACATAAAATAAGAGACAAACTCATGCAACCATCCATATTCATTTTAAAACGCTGAAAACGATATTGCCATGACTGTGGGGTTTAAATCCTCCATTTGAAGTGTTTGAAACCACCAATGATGCCACCAACGCATTTAAAAACATCAAGCAATTGCAAAAAACATGTTTGAAGGCCGATGAGAGCGATCCAAACAAGACTGAGCACTCAAAATGAATTTTCGAACCTCTGTTGATGCGTGGGTCGCTCACCTTCTGCGTGGGTCGCTCGGCCCAGGTGGGTCGCTCCCCTTGCAACTTCAGACTGCGGAAATAACCCACGTGGGTCGCTCTGCCCAGGTGGGTCGCTCGCGCCCAGGTGGGTCGCTCGAGCCCCAAAACTCTGTCCACGCAGTTTTAAAATTTGAAATCGGCCCTCCAATCTCCAAAACACGATTTGGGTGCTGTAGTTTGGTGCAAATGAAACTTGCTTGGATTTTATATATGATACAAATATCTTCACAATCAGATTTTGTTTCAAATCTAATTGAAAACCCATATTACAATGTTTTTGTAATTTCACATTTGGCTTTTTAAATACAATCTTCTTTGGCTTTTCTGAGCTCGATTTTTTGATGATTTTGCTGTCTTCTTGCAGGGATATGGCTATTTAGCTAAGGAAGAGACCAGGGGTCTGCCTTTGACATTTTCTTCTTGGTGAAAAAAGTACAATTTATTACAAAATAATAATGAACAATTTCTAGTTCCAAAACAGAGTTTTGGACTAGAAATGTTTTTTTTTAAAATGCTAATGATAATAAAATAAAAATCACAATATGCGGAACCTTCCTCACCTTGCAGGCTTTATGACTGGTATACAAATGACTCAAAAACCCTAGACACTAAGACCAAAGACACTTATTGACATTTTAAATGATCAAAAATGAAATGACAATGACTATGAATGATTTTTTGAGAAAAATTTTAAAAATAGCGCTGCAGGTGTAAACATGAGGAAAGATAAGACGACAGACCCCTTCGTCAGTGCATGGCATGCTCCTAGTGAAATGCAACGAAGTGGAACAAGCGAGACACCTAAAAATGAATATGCAAAAGACGAAATGATCACTGACGGAGGGCTGTAAGGGCCGACTCTAACATGACAGAGGAACAAGCCATCGCGCGTGCCCAATACCTGGATCTTGTCTATTCTCAGTCCGGCACGCTTTATGACATCTTGACTGATGCTCCACGGCCCGGAACCTCTAAGGCTCCGCCTACCCCTGCGGTGGATGGTGTCATTGGTTCTATCTCTCAGAATTCGAAGAAATCTTCGAATGGGAAGCAGAAGTCTAATTCTTCCAACAATGCTCTTGCTAATCCCGCCCCCTCCGATTCTGGTAAAACCGCGGAAGTGAATGCCGTTCAGGCCAATCCTACGGAGAAAACTTCCAAGGGGAAAAAGAAGGGCAAAGGCAAATCTAAATCTGATGCCCCAAAGCCAGAATCTAAATCTCGCACTGAGGATGGCTCTCAGCGTAAACTGAAGTACCCTTGCCTCATTTGTGAAGGGGACCATTATACTAAGGATTGTCCACGACGATCCGAGGTTAGTCAACTTCTCAAGGGCTCTAAAGGGACTCTGACTGTGTTAAAAGAGCCATTCCCATCTCAGCAGACCCAGATGGTCGAACAACCGTCACCATCTGCACCATTTGGGTCCCAAGTTTTCATGATGAAGAGTGTTGCACCTATCTCTGTCGCTACGCGGTCGAAGGATTACAACGAATCGCGGCAGGCACCTGGGAAGGCAGTTGCGGATGGACCACCTCCCCTACCTGCCTCCGGTTCATTGGAAATCGAGAAGCCTACTCCTGAACCCGTTGTGAAACCACCTTCTAAAGGTGTCCTTCGAAGATCTTCTTATAATCCGAATGCTCGTGCCGCTCAACATTACAGAATTGTTGAGGATTTGGCACAGGCGCCGTCTGCTATGTCTGCGCTAGAAGTTCTTCAAAGTTGTCCTTCGCAACGGAAGGCTTTACTTTTTGCGATCGGGGGCATTGATCCCGCCGACTCGAGTCTTCTCACCTTCGATTTAGAGAATTTCACTCCCCGAATTTCGCATCAAATAGCTCTTGTTATTCAAGTCGGGATTAACGCTCTTAACATTCATAGGGCCATCGTGGATGAAGGTGCCTCTACCTGCGTTATTTCCTCCGCTTTCTGGAAGGCCATCGGCTCTCCAGCCCTCCCAATGCCCTAGAGGCATTTGATGGTCGGGAATCTAAACCCCTGGGTGTTCTCGAGAGTTTAGCGATCACATTACAGGGGAAGACTGTCAACGTGGAAGTAGAAGTAGTCGACGCCAGGCTCAACTACAATATACTTCTTGGCCGCAGCTGGACCCATGCCATGCTATGCGTGCCGTCCACCGTCTTTCGACTTCTTAAGTTCCCTCACGAGGGCAAAATTGTCACGGTGGATCAGTTGTCATTTTTCACCTCTACCTCTGAGAACAACGTGCCATACGTGGATCAGATTCCAAATCCCCCGGACAGTGTAGGACCTGGTCTCTTCAAAGACCCAGTCCTCATGGGTATTTTCCCCGCACCACCCCCGCACACCGCTCAAGTGAACATGATTTCCAGGTCCGATGACCCCTGGCTTATTCCTACGCCTGAGCAGGTGTATGAGTTTGGAGAATCAATGCCTTTGACTCCAGTAGAGATCAGCTACTGTGAAATTGTTGCCGCATCTGATCCTCCACCTCCTCAGCATGCTCCTTTGAGCATGGCTCTCGACGTCTACTCTCAATCCCCCTGGCTTGGTCAGGCCGATTCACCTGATCCTCTCAAAGAGAGTTTTCCTTCCAATGAGGCCATCATTGAAACTATGTCTCTTGAGGAGCTGCCTTGGGGCGATGGACATCATCGCTCCTCTTTTATGCCTAGCTTGGGGGCAATGACTGACTGTCTGGAGCGTTATGCTTCTCAGGTTCCTACCCCTCCTCTTCAAATGCCTATTTTGACGCACAAGGTTTTTTCAGAGGGAAACCTGAGTAACATCACTCAAACCATCCCGATCAACATCTCCGTTAAACCGGGGATCGTTGAGAATATTCACGTGGGAGTGACTTGTTCTCCCGATGAGATTCAAGTCTATACTGATCTTTTTAAAGAATTCAGAGATGTGTTCGCCTGGTCCTACGAGGAAATGCCGGGGATTGATCCCAGTATCGTAGTGCATGAGATTCCAACCTATCCTGGTGCGAAGCCCATGCGCCAACGCTTACGCCCCATGCATCCTCGGAAAGCCGCCGCAATTAAGGCAGAAGTTGAAAAACTTCTGAACGCGGGCTTTATTTATCCTATCCCCCTCACAGAATGGGTTTCCAACATTGTCCCTGTCGATAAAAAGCAGGGTACGATTAGAGTCTGTGTTGATTATCGCGACATCAATCGCGCCTGTCCAAAGGACAATTATCCCACTCCGTTCATAGACCAGATCATCGACGAATGTGCCGGAAGTGAGATCTATTCCTTGATGGACGGTTTCTCAGGATATAATCAAATCAATATTTCACCTGAGGATCAACACAAGACCACATTCATCTGTCCGTGGGGTACTTTCGCGTATAAAAAACTCTCGTTCGCCTTAAAGAACGCTGGAGCCACTTTTCAGCGTGCGATGTCCTACGCTTTTCATGACATTCTCCATATCGTTCAACCTTATCTGGACGACTTGCCAGCTCATTCAGCTAAGCGAGAAGACCATCCTGAACATCTCCGCCAGATCTTTCTTCGTTGCAGGCGCTACAACATTAGGCTCAATCCTCATAAGTGCGTCTTCGGCGTGGATTCTGGCCGTCTTTTGGGATTCATAGTCTCGAAAGACGGGATTCGCCTTGACCCTTTAAAGGTTGAGGCCATCATCAACCTCCCATCACCCTCTTCATTATATCAGCTGCAGAGTCTGCAGGGAAAAGCGAAATTTCTTCGACGCTTTATCCCGAATTATGCCGAGGTGGCCAAAGGATTCACTCGTCTATTAAAGCAGAACGTTCCCTTCCACTGGGACGAAATCACTCAGCAATCCTTTGAGAAGCTGAAGACGTTGCTTGTCACTGCTCCGTTGCTTCGTCCTCCGGACTACCACCGCGACTTCACTTTATATCTCGCCGCCGCATTTAGCACCATAGCCATGGTCTTGGTGCAGGATGACGATGACGGTAATGAACATGTTGTTTATTATCTGTCACGGAACCTTCTCGATCCAGAAACGCGTTATGCTCATGTCGAGAAGTTGGCGTTAGCCGCAGTACACGCTGTGCAGCGCTTTCGCCATTACATCCTTTTGCGTACGATAACAGTGGTTTCGGATTGCAACCCTATGACGTATATTCTCTCTCGACAATTACTAGGGGGCAAGTACTCCAAGTGGATTGTTATCCTGCAGGAGTTTGACTTAGATTTCACTACCGCTAAGTCAACTAAATCACTGGTTTTCGTGGATCTTATATGCTCTCTCCCTACAGACTCTGCTCCCTCACACTCTGAAGACCATATACCGGACGAAACGCTTTTCCTCATCAGTACTCGTGACCCTTGGTACGGTGACATAATAGTGTATCTTCAGACCTCGACATTTCGGTCTGAGTTGGATAAAGCTGCTCGCCGTCGGATTCGGCACCAGTCCCAGCCCTACCGTATAGTAGGAGATACCTTATACTGCATTGGAGTAGATTCGGTGCTCCGGCGATGCCTAACCTTGGAAGAGGCTGAAAAGGTCCTAAATGACTGCCACAGTGGCGCCTGTGGTGGACATATGTCTGGGTATGCTACTGCCCAGAAGATTCTGCGAGCAGGTTATTTCTGGCCTTCCATATTCAAAGACTGTATCACTGCAGTCCGTAAATGTCATGCGTGCCAGATATTTCAGCGCAAGATGCGCGCGCCGCCTCTCCCTTTACATCCCGTTATTACCGTCGGCCCTTTTGCAAAATGGGGCATGGATTTTATGACGTGTAACCCTCACTCGGCCGAGGGGCATGCGTATATAATTGTCGTCGTCGACTACTTCACCAAGTGGGCCGAGGCGATGCCTACACTAGCTGCTGACGGTAAAACGGCTGCTCAATTTATATTCAACCACGTTATTGCACGATTCGGGGTTCCTCAGGCCATCATCACTGATCATGGTACTCATTTCCGAGATTATATGATGGCTGAGCTGACTTCAAATTTGGGCTTGCGTCACGACAGCTCAACACCATATTACCCTCAGGCGAATGGTCAGGTTGAAGCAGTGAACAAGGTTCTAGTCACTATGCTTCAACGAACAGTTGGTATTCACAAATCCAATTGGCATCTCCAACTGTTCTCAGCTCTATGGGCATACCGAACATCTGCAAAGAGTGCAACTAGATTCACACCATTTCAATTGGTGTACGGTCTGGAAGCAACTCTTCCGGTTGAATGCGAGATTCCTTCTCTGAAATTAGCTGTGGAACTTCTACCTAATACTTCTGCTGAGGAAGAACGTCTTCTGTATCTGGAACGGTTAGATGAAACCCGTCGTCTGGCTACTTTGGTTATTGAAGCACAAAAGAAGAGGGTCAAAACTCATTTTGATCAATCTGTTTCTCCTCGTTCCTTTATTGAAGGAGACCTCGTCCTCCTGTACGATCAAGCACATGAAAAGCTTGGAGCCGGTAAGTTCTAGCCTATGTGGCATGGGCCCTATATAGTAAAACACGTTTTGAAAAACGGGGCCTACGAGCTTATAGATTATGAAGGAGTTCCGCTGGTGCAGCCCAGAAATGGGTTGTACCTCAAAAAGTACTATGCCTGAAGTGATTTCTTGGTGTGGTGTGTGTACATAGGTGTGTGTTTTTCATTTGTGTGCATGTATGGTGTGGTGTGCCTTGTAAACATCTTTCTGCTGATCGGGTCTTCCTGGTTGTGCAGATGTCCATTCATCCATTTGTTAGTTTCGCGGACGGTGCCTCCCGCAGTACCAGGAATCTGTCTTTGGTAGCCTGGGTAATCTATGATCCTGCTGGTGAGTTGGTCAACCTGCAAGGAGTGTGTCTAGGATGTACTACGAACAACATCGCGGAATATAGTGCTGTGGTAGAATTATTAACCGAGCCAGTAAACCTTGGTATCCGTGAATTGCTTGTGTATCTAGATTCACAACTTGTAGTGTTATAGCTGAACAGACACTATTCGGTAAGAAACCCGTCCATTTTACATTTGTATCTGCGTATTCGATTACTGGAAAGGAATTTTGACTACATTACATATCAACATATACCCAGGCATTTGAATACATTAACAGATGCAGTAGCAAATTTGGTATTAGACAGACATTTGCGCAATTTGTAAATCATCATCACATGTAAAGAAAGATCCATCCAGAAATAGATATGCATATATATAGATATCGAAGTGTTTACATAGCGTGTGTCACATAAAGTCAAAATATACATAATCGTCTTAAATACATCCGGAGACGATATGTCTCTCAAAAAATATGTGTGGTAAAATCCCTAAGAGTCTAATCCGCATGATGCTCATGATAACATGTAACTGCACGCACTAAGCGTCTCAGAAGTCGGTGGATTCGACTAGGTACTCCCACCGTATGACGTTGGTAAGCCATCGGTACATCCGCCAGCCAAGCATAGTCCGGGATCCCTCGGGCAATACCCTCGAGATTCTGGATCAACTCCTCCCCTCTTGTGCCCTGTGCCTAAGGATCAGGGGCGAGAAGGGTCCTCCGCGCGATTGGAGACATACCAGTTGGTCTCTCGGGGCCCACATCTGCATACACATAAAAAATGTGTTAGGACGATTGTGTATTAACAAAAAAAATCATAAAACATAAAAATCAAAAGAGATGAGATCATACCCAACTCCTCGTCCCAGTCATCTCCTTCTGGCAATGGGAGATCTGGGTCTCCAGTGAAATCGGTTCCTGCATATGGCCAGTCCTCCACTACAATCAACTGGCACCGCAACCACCCAAAAAACTCCGGCCTCCACGACATCTGTTGGCCTCCTCCAGCTCTGGGCATTAGTGCTACCCAGCGAGCCATTCTTGGCTCTCGTGGAATCGGCTCAGCTACGATGGCCCCTTGGCCTTGGAAGATTGGTAATCGTTCCAGAATAAACGATACCAGGATGGAACCGTAGCCGAACTGTTTCAGTTTGGCTTGCTTGCATTTCGTGAGCTGTCTCTTCATGTTTATTGTTACTGTTGTAGCCCAGTCAAATAATAGGGGACTCATGCACTCTGAGGCCTGCAGGAGTTGGGCCTTTATGGCCTCGTGTGGTGCCTGCGACCCTGCAGCCCGCATGATGGTATGTAGGAAAACTTTCAATGCCAGATCGGGGATGGTGTGGATATCCACCTTTTTGCTCCCTGATCCCATTTGTGCTCTTGGGCACACTCGTGCCATCACTTCCTCCATCTTCTTGCAGGATGGTCTGCTCCCAGTAAATATGGGTACCAGACCTCTGCGAGACAATCCGGTTATGAAATACACATCGGAGACCTCCAGTTCCAATACCTGATCTCGCAACTTGAACACTTGTTCCTGTTCATCCCAAATACTGATTAGATATTGGAGGAGCTCGGGCTGAGCTCATAAACAGGGTGTTAGGAAGAACTTCTTTAGCCCACAGTTTCTGAGGGCATTCATGCAAGCCTCACTTTCTATGGCATGTTCATCCTCTTCTCCATGCTCTCTTTCTTTCCACTCAATCACCATTTTTCTTGATTTCCTGCATCCACATGGTCACAAACCCTTAATTAGATCTCTGGTAGGCTTCAAAATTCATTTAAATTGATTAAAATTTCGAATTTCTAGGCGGAAATTTGGGTTCGGCCGCTGGCGCGGCTGTTTTGTGAACAGTCGCGCCACGTGGCGCGAGGCCTTTACATGGAAAAGCCCATTAGCGCGGGTCCGTGCCCGATACCCGCGCCAATGAGCGCAGCCCTAAAAATTCAAAAAGTTGCCACAAGAATCTGATACATGAGGGAAAACTATTAAAAAATGGATTGAAATGAAGTACAGGGAAGCGCCTCTTACCTGTCACAGACGAGGATCTGAATGGTAAACCGGATCTGTCGCAATCACCGTCAGAAGTTTGCACACCAAATGGACCACTGTTGCTTTTCACCAAGGTAAATAGTAAATGTAATTTTGTTTTTACCATTTTGGCATATTTATAACTTTTTCGACATAGGATAGGTTTTAAAAGTTATTTTTATCAAATATTTTAATATGTTATGTCGAAAATGGGTTTTACGCTTGCTTGGTATGTGCAGCAACAGGTCTTTCCACGACTTTAACGGTGAAAACGAGTTGTATTTTATACTTTTTCGGACTCGGTAAATACACGAAAAAGTCACTTTGGAGTCATCTTTCAGCTCTTTTCTGACTCTCTAAATATGAAAAGATTGCCGAGGCCCTTGTCGTTTTGATCTCGTTAAAATGGACACGAATCGACATCCACCCAGTATAAGTTTAACCCTTTTTCGGGCTGGGATGGATTGATTACGAAAAAGGAATACCCTAGCTTATCGCGACTAGGAGGTTTTCCCGGATATTGTTTTCTACCTTTTCGGATCTGGGGAACTATTTACGAAAAGGGACCTGTGGAGTTTTCTTTTCCGCTGTCTTTTCAAACTCTCTAAACATGAAAAGACGCCGAGTTCTTCCTTTGTCAGACTCGTTAAACCTTGATGACATCGGATCTAGTCGAAATGACGTTCTCCGAGTTCCTCCTTCCTAGGACTCGTTAAATGCACTAGGATGGATTCGCCCGAAGGGCAGACTTATATTACAAGCATATGCTATCCCCTTCAAGCTTGTTATCAAAAATAATTGGGGTACTCGCCAGAAATGGTGGGGGAAAATGGAACCATCATCATTGTCATGTCGGCAGTATGTCGCTCTTGAACATGGCACTTGTCTGCATTCGTGTCGGGTTGGGGACATCTCATCTCGTTTTTTCACTTGCTTCCATGGGTTTGGATAATCCTTTTTGACCTCTCCTCTGCTCATTGCCTCGTCACCATGACCTCTGATCCGTTGATGTCAAATACTGCCAAAACCACTATTTGTGCCATTATATGTTCAAGAGAAGTTGACCTCTGCAAATATCAACCTTCCTCTGATTCTCATACGATCTTGATTCACAACAAAAACATCATGTTCCTCTGTCTCGTGTCGATGATGTGGGAAACATTATAGCCCACCTTCGATCAAGGTCACTTCCTGTCGACTTCAGCTCATTATCCAGGAAGTTGATCTAGAGACTCCTTTATGGTACCTTGGAGCCTGCATGCCTCAATGGCAGGTTCATCGCATTCGACGTGGGGTTTTCATCATTGGCCTCCGATCGAGTGATTCTACGGGTGTTCGACGCCAGCTCATTGATTCACACGCCGTAGATTGTACCTGTAGTACCTTGAGGGCCATTGTCATTATTGGTGGTCCCTCTCGCGTCTGTTAACAGCTCTCATCATTGGCTGGTAATCAGACGATGTTCTTGCATGTTCGACTTCGGCTCACATATTCGCATGCTTGAACTTGTACTTTGTTTGGGTCGAGATGGAGCGCAAGACCCTGGATTGTGTCTGTTGTAATCCAGGCTGCGATATTGTGGATTATTATGATTATTTACATGACTTATTCAATGGATGGCTGCGACCATACCTGAGTTTATTTATCGATCCTCACTGGATGGCTGCGACGATACCTTGGATCTGGATTATTGTATACTCTGTTTTGGATGGTTGTGTCCATACCACATATACATCATGTACTTGAGATATCAGTTGTATTTCTCCACGCAGGTTTTCCGACGGCGGAGTTTCAGTTGGACACGTTCTCGTAAAGCATTTCACCCCTCTCTCTCTCTCGGGCCTCATGCTTTAGGGGGCATCTGTTACACAGTAATTTGTCACCGTCCCTACCATTCCCTGTCCCGCACATTGGAGGGCCCATTATGTGACCTGTGAGCAATGTCATGCCTTGAAACCATCATCATTGCATTCCTCTAAACATGAGCTTCAATTTCCCTAAAGACATCTCCTTTCAAAAAACCATAAAAACATCCCTTTTTGCATTGGCGCGGGCAGCCAGTTCATCACTCGCGCCACTGAGGAGAATCCTACAAAGAGGCCACGCCAACTGGCACTCTGTCCCAGAGTCGCAGTCGCGCCAGCCAATTTAAGGAGTGTTTTTTAAATAAGAAAGGCGGAAGTTTTGTTTCAACAAACTCAAAAACTGCCATCTATCTTGAGTTGGGAGGTTTGGCTCCAGGAGTTCCATGGAAGGGAAGTGGTTTGCCACCTCTCATAGAAGCTTCCTTGAAGATAGGACCAATCCCACAATTATAAGGATCCCAACTCCCCTTCCTCCTTCTATAAAAGCTTTCCCATTTCCATTGCAAGCTAGTCTTGAAGTGCCTAAGCTTTGAATCTCCAAATTCCCAAGAGCCTTCATGCTGCAAGAGCCCTCATTTTTCCCTTAAGGCCGACTCAAGCAAGGAGACTATCGTCGAGAGACTCTAGAGAGGCTTGTCCCTTCCCTGGCGAGCTTTGCGAGACGTGAACGACTGGAGACCCATCCGAAGGAGACCTCAGCGTCAGAACATTGGTTGTACTCTCTTTCGATTGTTTATTAATGAATGACTACTGGTTATGGTTCCACTCTGTTTTTCACTTATGATAATGATGAGTTATATCCTTTATGACTGATATATAGTTGCGTATTCTGGATTTTATGCTTGTATTCGTGTTGTTTCTTGCATGTGCAGGTGTCCATCCATGGAGATCGTGGGGATCGTGATCTGCCGAGGCTGAGGAACGGGAACTATCCCTACGAATCATATGCTTGGACTCTGAGGTAGGCCACTCCATCGTTGGCTTGTTGTCCTTGATTAGGAACTTGTAGTAGCATTTGATGATTGTTGCTAGACTGAGTTTTGAGGCTAGTAGGGATCGCCCTCTGTCTGAGAGGGGATTTACCTCCTCAACACATTGTGTATGTTGATACTCTTTCGAGAAGATGTTAAATTGAATTCATCCTTATGCTTTGTACAATTATGAATGCCCTCCCATGAATTAAGAGGGAGTGTTGAAAAATGGAACTAGTGTCGATCTTCATAATTGTATTTGAGTCATATTGTAATGTATCTATAAAAATAAAGAAAAATAAATTTTATTATAAAATAAATTGACTTATTAAAGCATGGGTTTCATGTTTGGATCAATGGTCAACAGTTCAAGCCTCCATTGAAGGCTTCTAGGATTTTCTTGAATCATGAGTTTTAGGTCCCTATAATACTAGTATATTCCCCTTATTGTTATTGTTAGTGTATCCCCCTATTGTTATTGTTTGTAACCATATATCCCCCATTTTGTTATTGTTGTGCCCCATAGAAGCCCACTATTGTTATTGTTGTGCCCTTACATTATTATTGTTATGTGGGCTCTGATTATATTGTGACCCCTTAGACTCCTATATATAAAAAGGAGGTCTTATCATTTGAATCATCCAAGAATTGTTCATTTATGTGATGCAAAGGAGGCCCCCCCTCGAAGAGGCTATTTATTAAGTCATTGATCTATAGTTTCTTCTATTTTTTGATTTGGTTGCATAACATTTGGTATCAGAGCTTTGGATTCTAGGGTTTCACTTCTTCAAATAGGTGATATTGGAATTTTCGCTAAAAAAAATTTCTACAACGCTTCGGAATATGAAATTGAAACCATGTAGAGACAAAAAGTTGGTGAAATTCGTGTACGAATTTCATATCTTAGTTCACTATATTTTTAGAGATATGATTCGAGGAAGTTAGGTTTTTTGTAGGCTCCAGAATTCCATCTCAAAAAGGTGACGTAGGGAAAACCGTCATAAATTTCTCTTTAAGAATCAGATTTGAATTTCGTAAAAAGTGACCGAAAGCATAATGACTTTAGTTTTTCGTGTATTATTTTCAGGGCTGAAGGTGGAAACAATGACAAGTGTAAATCCATACAAGTTCTCTGTACTGAAGCAATCTATAATCAGGTCATTGTGGGAGATTAGGAATAAATATTTCTTCAAGAATCCAATCTTGGTCTTAATTTTGGGGTTGGAAAGAAGACTCAGAGGGATACCACGAGAGGAAATTTAAGACTTTGGAGATACTAAATCACAAAGATACAACACTTTCAATATCGAGCTCCTAAAAAGCAAGAAAAAGTTGTGTATTTTTTAAAATTTTGCATAACTTTTGTTTAAAAAAATAGTTTGAAGTGATTCAAATGGCATAGTGAAGCATAGATATCATTGTTTGATTCTAAAATTCCTAGAAAAAAATGGAAACACCTAGCAAGAAACCATAAATCTCTACTATGATGCATGAAGAAGAGGAAGAAATACAATCTGATTAATCAAAATGACACGACCAAGTGTAACAATTTTTGCTCTCGCAAAGAGTAACAAAAAATGAAATGGAAGCTAAGGTGCATGGTTTGAAGAATGGCTTAAAATCAGAAATGGAATATTTGAAGGATGGATTAAAAGCAGACATGGAAGGTTTGAAGGATGGATTAAAATCAGACATGGAAGCCAAGATATATGGTTTGAAGGAAATTTTGACAAATTTTCTATAATAAAAATAATTTTAATCATGATCTTAGAGACTCTATAACTTTGGATTGAAGACCCACCACATTCCAAAGATTGATATGATGAAGTTTAATGGAAAGGATATGGTAATATGGATAACACAATTGGAGCAATATTTTGATCTACATGATGTGCAACACACACAAAAAGTATGCATTGTATATTTATAATAATAACTTAATCAATTTGTATGGTATCTATGGCTTTGTTCTTGTAAAACACTTGTCACTTGGTCAAATTTTATGGAAGAAATGATAGCACATTATAAGGATACAAAGAGCAACACCTTCTTTAGCCAATTAATAAATCTCAAACAAAAGGGTTCAATGGTGGAGCACATTGAGGACTTCCAAAAGTTGAATATAAGGGTAGTTGATATTCCATAGGAGCATAGGATTGATGTCTTCATAGGGACTTTAAAGGATAACATCTGATGATCGCCTTTGGGAACCTGATTCATCAGACAAGGCATTCAAGGTGGCAAGAAAATTTAAAAGAAAAATTATGGAAACAAGGAAGTCTACCACTCACAACTATAAATATGGAAGTGTTGTTGATCCTATCCTTTCACAACCTACAAGGTTGACACCCCAACAATTGGCAAAACAAAGAGAAAAGGGGATTTTTTACATTTGTGATAGAAAATACACTAAAGCTCATAAGAGTGTTGAGAAGATATTATTTTACATAGATTGTGAGGAGGAGGAAGAAAATGAACAAGAAACATCAAAAGAAGAGGATATAAACCAAGAACCAACACCAACAAAAAACCAAAAAATAAGAAGAAGAAGAAGAAGAATCTGACCATACCTTGTAATGCAGTGGCACGAATTACCACTCCTCAAGCTCTAAAGGCAGAAGGATATATCAAGAAGAAAAATTTACTAGTGTTGGATGATTAAGGTAGTACCCATAATTTTATTCATTGTAAGATATCCAAGGAATTGAATTTCTTCCTATATCTAGCACTAGAGTATCAAGTAATGGTTGCAAATGGAGGAACTATAAATTTCTCTGAAAAGTTACATAATATCAAGCTAACCATGGGGTAATATGTATTGAGTAGTCCAATTATTTCCATTCCAATGGGTGGTGTTGATGTTGTACTATGAGTCCAATGGTTAATATCTTTGAGGATGATAACTTTTAATTTTCAAGAAATTTTCTTGAAAGTTTTTTGGGAAGGAAAGGAAGTTGAATTAAGGGGTATCACAGGGAAACCAGGAAAGATAATAAGATCTAACATCATGAAAAAGCTTCTTAATAAATATAAATGTGGCGTAATTACACATTTATGCTTACTATAGGATCAAACATCGAAATCATATGTTTCTCCATATATCCAAAGAGTGTTGGAGAATCATTCCAAGGTTTTTGAGACTCCCAAAGGCCTCCCACCTATTCACGATCGTGATCATGTTATTCATTTTATTCTAGGAAGTGTTCGTCCAAACATTATACTTTATAGATAACCCTATGCCCAAAAGAGTGAAATTCAACGTATGGTTGCAGAAATGTTACAGGCCGGTATAATTCAAACTAGTCAAAGTTCATTATTTGTTCCAATATTATTGGTGCACAAGAAGGATGGATCATGGCATATGTGTCTGGATTATAGGGATCTCAACATGCTTACTATTAAATATAAATTTCCCATTCTTTCCATTGATGAATTGTTGGATGAATTACATGGGGAAATTAACTTCACCAAGCTAGATCTTCATTCAGGATATCATCAAATTAGAACGAATACTAAAGACATTCTGAAAACAACATTCAAAACTCATGAGGGTAATTAAAAAATTTTGGTCATGCCTTTTGGCCTTAGTAATGCACCTTCCACATTTCAAGGTTTGATTAAGTCCATTTTCAAACTCTTAGAAAATTTGTGTTAGTATTTTTTGATGATATAATAATTTACAACAAGTCTTGGAAGGATCATGTTCAACATGTTGATAGAGTGCTCAAAATATTGGAGGAGAAATAATTATATGCAAAAACTCCAAATGTTTCTTTGGAGTCCAAGAGGTGGAATATTTGGGTTGTACTGTATCTCATGAGGGTTTTAAGGTAGACCCTAACAAAATTAATCCATTAAGGAATGGAAAATCCCCACAACCATAAATCATCTTCAAGGATTTCTGGGGTTGACAGGGTATTATCACAAGTTTTTTAAGAATTATGGGAGAATAGTAGCACCTCTAATAACATTACTGAAGAGATATGCATTTTATTGGACTCCATAAGCAACTAAGGCCTTTGAACATCTTAAAGATGCAATGTGTCAAGCACCGGTCTTAGCTATGCTAGGATTCACAAAAACCTTTACTGTGGAATGTAATGCCTCGGGAAATGAAATTTGTGTTTTTTTAATGCAATAAGGAAGACCTCTTTCTTTTGAAATTCGTCCAATCAAAGGAAATTATTTACACAAACCTATTTATGAGAAGGAAATGTTGGAAATACTACATGCAATAAAGGAATGGAGACCTTACCTAATGGGAAGACACTTCAATGTAAAAACAAACCATAATAGTCTTAAATACTTTTTGGAACAAAGATTATCTTCAGAAGAGCAACGAAAATGGGTCACAAATATGTTGGGTTATTAATTTGAAATCATCTACAAAAATGGGAAGCAAAATGTGGTTGCAAATGCACTCTAAAGAAATGATGAGGATGTGGAAGCATTTCTTTATGCCATTTCTATTATCCAACTTGATTGGATAACCAAAAGCAAGGGATGAATGGAAGAATGACGAAGAGGTGTGGACACTCATTCAAAAGTTGCAGCAAGATCCTAGTACATCTAATACATTTATTTGAAAAAATGATTCTTTATGGTCCAATATCGTTATATATTTGAAAAAATTCCCAAATCAAGAAAAATATTCTTTTAGAATTTCACACTTCCCCCTTAGGAGGGCACTCGATATTTTAAAAAACTTACCACAGGGTCAAGAATGAATTCTTTTGGGATGGAATTAAATCTGATATTCAGAAGTTTGTGGCAGAATTTTTGGTTTTCCAACAAAATAAAGTTAAGACAATTAAGATGTTTGTTACAACCTTTAGCCATTCCAAGTCAACATTGGGAGGAGTCAATGGATTTTATCATAGGTTTACCAAAGTCTAAAGGAAAGAGTGTCATCATGGTTGTAGTTGATATACTTACCAAGTATGCACACTTTTTTTCATTACCTCATCCTTTTAAAGTCAGTATAGTCGCTACTGTATTTATGAAAACAATTCAAAAACTACATGGAAACCCCAATATTATTGCAAGTGACAGAGATCACATTTTCACTAGAAATATTTGGAAGGAATTATTTTCTTGTCTTGGTACTCAATTAGCTCATAACACATCTTATCATTCTCAATCTGATTGGAAAACTTAGATAGTGAACAAATGTTTGGAATGATATATTCATTGCCTTTTATACGATAAAAAAACACAATGGATCAAGTGATTACCTCTATCGGGATTGTGTTATAACATTGAATTCAATACTGCAACAAAAATGAACCCATTTATGACACTTTATGGATATCATCCACCATCCATCACATCATCTTAGAGATAAAATTAAGGTTCAAGCAATGTAATATCACATCGAGCATCAACAACAAATTCTCCAACTCTTAAAGGATAACCTCACTCTGGCACATAATCGAATGAAACAAAAATAAAATCAGCATCGCAGTGAAATAAGTTTTGATGTAGGTGACTGGGTATTTTTACAGCTACAACCATACATGTCCCTCAAGCAAGCTAAGAAGGACAATAAATTATCACCCAAGTACTATGGTCCTTACAAGGTGTTGCAAAATATTGGTAATATGACATACAAATTAGAGCTACTTGCATCTTCTTGAGTACACCCAATTTTCCATATTTCATGCTTAAATAAGGTTACTGGTGATAATATGCTAGTTCAAATAGTGTTTCCAAAACTTTTCGAAGAAGGAAAAATCATGTTTGAGCCTGAAGCAATCATAGAAACAAGAACCTGACAACTATAGAATCGATTAATTTTAGAGTATCTCATTAAGTGGAAGAACTTACCTGCTAAAGAATCCACATGAGAGGATGTGAATTTTATACAAAAGCATCTGTAACTTCTCAAGCATTGAGGAAAACACTTTTTTGAAGGAGAGGGGCATGTTAGGTCCCTATAATACTAATTTTTTTCCCCTTATTCTTATTGTTATGCCCATGTATCCCCTATGTTATTATTGTTGTGCCCCATAGAAGCCCACTATTGTTATTGTTGTGCCCTTACATTATTATTTTAATGTAAGCTATGATTATATTGTGACCCCTCAGACTCCTATATATACCAATGAAGTCTTATCATTTGAATCATCCAACAATTATTTATTTATGTGATGTAAAGGAGGTTTCCCCCTTGAAGAGGATATTTATCAAGTTGTTGATCGATCTTTTCTTCTATTTTTTGACTTGGTTTCATAACAATGAGAGTCATTATCATATGTATTTGACCCTTATTTTTCTTTTGTATCATGTAAAGAAAATTTATTTTGAGCCAAATCATCCATTTTACACCTCCTCACCAAGTCGGTCATGCCTTGATGAAGTCAACCATGTTTCGAGAAATTTGACCAAATGAACTGTATATATAGAAGGATAATTTGACCTCCTTGGAATTCATTCACAACAAGTTTGATCTATAGTGAAAGAGGAAAATAAAGAAGTTTGAAATCTAAAGGAAGGAAGCCAAACTCAAGGAGAAATAAAAAGACAAGTTTTTGGGCACCTCACATGTGCGAGTTCTTCTAAGGTTTATGGGTAACTGTTGGGGGCCGAAATTTATGATCTTACCGCAGGTTTGAATTTCTACTGTAGGAGAGAAAAAATTCAGTTGGAGAATATTTTGAGGGTGTTGACCCTTGTTGAATTTGGCAGTATTTGTCTACTTGGAAGGAGGGTTGACTTGGTTATTGGAGGAGGTTGTCTTGGTAAAAGTTCTTGGATTGTATTAATTTGACTTGGTTCTATTAGAGAAGAAGAGTTTTACTGGGTTTTCCCCTGACACAGGAGTTTTACCCTGGCTAAGTTCCAACATTTTGTGTCTCTTGTTCTTGTCATCTTCATGTATTTTTTATTTGGTAATTTCTTGATGAAAGATAACTTAATAAATAAGTAAATAATACAACATGTATCAAAAGTAATTATCAAGAATAGAGGATCAAAGTCCTAATAACTACATGAATTTATTTATCAACATGAATGACCCCGTCAAATCTTTTCCATGCCCCGTTACAACCTATTCATCAATTTGGTCACATAAAACTCTTCTTAAAATCTATTTTGGACATATACACAACACTCACTGTAAATTTATCATAAGCCCCCCAAATCAAATAACATTAATTTTGGACATAAAAAATATATCATCAAGGATTTCCATGCCTTCAGAAATGTTCACCATTGAATCTTGATCATAATTCTTCTTCCGAAAATAAATTTGGCTTTGTAATGAGCCTAGGAATTCCAAAAAACTATTGAAAATAAAAAATTAAATTAAGTGTTCAAAAAAATAGACCTTTCAGGTAATTCTCTACAAAAGATCCGCTCCCAATAAAAATTCAAAAAAATGTACACCTTTTGTCTCTCAATGTGCAACAAAATGTACACCTTTCGTCTCTTAACAATTCAACAAAATGTACTTATGCAGAAAAAATGAAAATTATTAAAAAATAAGAAAATTGACTTGAGGAATGATCGGGTTCAAACCTTTGACCTCGACTAACACAATATGAGTACACTACCAATTGACCTACTCAATATCACTTGTAACACCATCCTCCTAAATCAATTTTAATATGAATGAGCTAAATTCAAAGGGGAGATCACATGGATCCAATCCCGTGTCTCTGCTCATAAGTTTCCATACAAAATTAGACAACTCAACATTAATTATACATGTCATTATCCAAATTTTCACACAATAAACCATATGTATCCAATTCGACGTGTCAATCCATAAGACCAATGCTATAAACAAATAAGCTACAAGACGTTTCGACCTTTGTTATATGATAATAAAAGTTTAACTTTTCCTCCATCAAAAGTTTAACTCTACCTCTATCATCAAACCTTTTTTATATGTCATTAAACTTAACTCTCTTTTTATATAGCTATTCCATAGAATTCCACTAAAAATATTTGAAATCCACCTTCAATAAATGAAACTCCCCACTATATTATATTAAGCTTCACTTTCATTGTATATAGCCAGCCCGTAGACTTCTACTAATAATAGTTGAAATATTCCATAGATAGAACAAAATCTCTATTATTATATCAAACTTAGCTAAATATATTTCTTAGAGATTCACCCTCCACTAAAATATCTCTATATACCAGTGACCTCCACTAGAAAACAATGTGTGGAGGATTGAAATGAAGACTTATTTCAAGCGAAAACTTAAATTAACGTCTACAACCATGAACTCGAAAAAAAAATGTTATACCAACCTTAGAGTTTTCGTCTCACATTCTTTCTCAGTCCATTGCACTTGAGGCTTTAGTCATGTGGTACATATATATTTATCTATGTGGTCCTGGGGCTCATGAGGGCCAACCTCGAGCCCATCATTTATGCTCTCAATTTTGTATTTTAACCCATACAATCTCTTTTTTCCACCTTATGACCTTCATCATGATCGAAGGATCTGTAGCCCTTTTTTCACATGACTGTGCCATGTGATCCGGATATAAGGAGGATCATGACAATGGACATGATAAAATCATGTCTGTGAGATGGTTTCTCAGAGTACCATCACCTTCTTCTATTTCACTAATCAGAACATGCCAATTTGGCATGTCACACAGGGAAAATCTAAAGAACCCCCTTAAATTTATATGTACAATAAATGAGTTGGAAACCCTAGAACCTGCAACTATGGAGGTCGCCTAGGTCGTTTTAGGCCTTGCATGCAGGTACGAGGGGTTTTCTAATAGCACGAGCCACATTTTTTCATGGAGGTGGGCACATGGTGATGGCATGGACTTCATAGAAAACACGCCCTGTAGGGGGTGGGTGGAAAACATGCAGAGAGATGGGTGGACGTCGTCATCGAAACCATCAGGAATGAGGCGAAGGGATAAAGGTTAACAATGGCGTCTCGTTGCAATTTTTGTGCTTTAACCACACCCTTTTTAGGGTTTTACTGCCGTTTTTAACACTTTACTGCAGTTTACTGCTTTACCTACAAAAAACGGCGTTTAAACTGATTTCCTCAGTAGGTGCATGCATTTCTGATTTGAGGGTTCGGGTTTGTTTGATGTTGTCGTTAGCTGAAGGAGGATAGGTAAAAAACGATGTTTAATATGCTTTCCTCATAAGGTGCATGTGCTTTCGGTTTGGGTCTCCAAGGGTTTGGGTTTGCTTGCTACTGTCGTTAGCTGAAGGAGGACGCCATGGTCAATGGCTCGGAAAGTGTGGAGGTGGATCCTGAGCCTGGAGACATGCTAGCCATGTGGGGGATGGACGTAACAGATCAAAACATTCTGGAGTTCATTGGCCTAGCTGGGATGATCTCCTACACGTCTGGAGTTTCGGGGATGGATTGAGGGGCAGAGGAACGACTGGCTAGATGTGAAGAGTCTATGTGAGGTGGCGAAGAGGGAGAAGTAGCTGAAATCTGATCCAGCGAAATTTCAGGCCGCTCCCATAGGGTTTAAGGCCCTGCCCTGGAAAACAGGGGTCTTCTGTGAAATCCGATTTGCGCCGACCTTCCATCAGAACAAGAGGCTTGAAAGACATCATGTTTAGTTGCACCAGAAGAATCCTTTCTGGGCAAGCTCCTGATGTTATACGCTCTGGAAAATAAATATTTTTTACGACGCCGCACATATTTGGTGGGAAAAATGTCCGAGACCCAATTAACTTCTCGTTTCCCTTGAGCGAGGGGTAGAGACGTCTCCAGAAATTTCTCCAGGGGACAGGATGAGGAGGAATTGCTGAGGCCATCGTAGAAGGTAGAGTAACAAAGCCTCCAGATACTTTCCTGGGTAAACCACTGAGTGCAGAAGGAACACGTAAGGTTTTGAGCTGTGGGAAATATTCCCACTCGGCTTTCCTGGTCAGAACTTGTGATCAGCAGGAAGGACTTTTGGCCAAAAAACCTTCCTCCACTTGCTGCATGGTCGAGGGGGGGCTAAATTCAGGGAGGAACCATAAACGGATATACAGGACATTGAGGGCATCTCACTTTCCCATTTCCCCCCCCATTCCATCAGATAGTGCGGGGGAATCGGATAGCTCACGCAACACTTGGAAGAAGGAAAAAGGAGTCCGTCAGAAAGACAAAGTTGTGAATCTGATTCTGGGCATCGAAATTTCTGTAGACGACATAATGCAAACAACGGAATTGACTTTTGTGGGAAGAGCCAATGGGAAAAAACCCTCAACAAGTTACATCACTGAATGGGCAAAAAAGGCTTCGACATTGGCACCATACCCTCACTTTGATCAATATCACAAATGGTTGGTTCATGGTAAAGTTTAAATCTATGGAAATAGCTAACTGGGTCCTCAAGCAGAACTAGGGTTTCGGTCACACTCCTATTTTGTTCAAGCCCTGGAATCCCCTATTTGACGCATAGAGGGAGAAGGTGGCAGACCTCCCCATCTGGGCTTCCTGGTCTACCCGATCATCTATGGATGCAGAACGTATTCAGAGATATTGGGAACGAGTTGGGGGTTTTTCTAGAGGCCGACATGTCTTTCAAGCAGACAGGGGAATATGGAGTTTCCAGAATTCTGGCTAGGCTTAACCCTCGTGAAGGCTTATTCAAATCCATTCCGCTTCATTACAGAAACTGGTCCTTCATCTAAGCTTTAGACTATGAGCAGTTTCCCTTTCGGTGCCATAGATGTCATATGTTTGGTCATATGGCAAAGGATTTTCCTCTTTCCATTCGCAAAAGGAAAAATAAAAAGAAAAATAAGGGAAAAAAATCTTCAGAAGCAGAGGGGAACTGTATGATGGAGAACCCGACTCAGGCGATAGAGGGAAAAACAGAGGATAATACCCCTTAATAACTACAAGAGTATGATCAACAGTCATTGCAGCAGGAGACAGGGAACTGCACGAAGCTAGATATGGAGGTGGATCCAAGACAGGCCCAGCCCCAGGCTGCCACGGAGATTACGCCAGTCAAAGGACCGGTCCCTCGTTTTTCATTTCTATTTCTGAGATTTTATCTATGGATTCAAGACCTGGTCCCTCCAGGCCTTCACAAAATTCTCTTTCATAATTTTTTGAGCCCTGTTCTAGTATACCTTTGGACAACATTATTACCTTCATCCCTAGTTTGAGCCACATCCCTTCCTTGGGCTTGCCTTTGGTGCCCCTTACCCCTTCCACTACAAGTGAACACAGTCCCTACATCCTAAGGCCCAAATATCAAAAGGAAAATTTATTGGTGGTGTTTGGGGGCCTGGGAATTTCAAGTGATCCCCCCCTTGGCCCTAAACAAAGTGGGAGAAAATATAATCTTTCAAAAGCCCGGCTAAGAGCCAAATTGAACATAGCTGATGGAAAACAACAAATCCTGACAAGGGTTCTTAGAGCAATGCAAACCTCGGGACTGGTTTCCAAATGATTTTTCTGTCCTTCAACTGTTGAGGGTTGGCCAGTAAACCCAAAAAACTAGCTCTTAGGGCTATGTTCATTAAACATAGTCCCAACATCATCATGCTCCAAGAGACATTGGGATTTGGAGAAGACCGTATTCAAAAAGCTTTGGAGAATATGTGCCCTGATTGGTCTTTCTTTTGCCTTGATGTAAAAGGGAGATCTGGGGGACTAGCCATCAGTTTTAGGACTGGGAAATTGAAACTCATAAACTCCTAGGGCCTTGACCTTGTACTGGATATGGAGGTTTTCTCCCTTGACCTCAATCAGAATTTTCTACTTCACACCATTTATGGTCCTTGTCAGTATCATGATTCTTTCTGGAATGACCTTTGGACCAAATCATTCATGAAGAGCCCTAATCTCATTATTGGAGGGGACCTAAAATTTTCTATTAGGCAAAAAAAATCTTGGGGTTTGGGTGCTAGACCTGACCCCCAGTTGGATTTCTTCTCCTCCTAGATCAATGGAGCCAACCTATTGGAATTAAACCCCATAAAAATTTAACCATCTTGGCGGAACTTGAGAACATGGAAAGACAAGGTTGCCAAGAGACTAGATAGATATTTGATCAAAGGATATTATGGATAGCGTCTCGATGCTCAGGCAATGGATAGGGTAATGAGGGGAATCGAATCATCACCCCATTATTCTTGAGCTCAAAGGGAGGACTAATAAACCAGAATCTCCTTTAAAATTCAATCTTGGATGGCTTTTGAAGGATTCCTACAACACCCTCTTCAAAGAGACCTGGTCCCCTCATGTCTCTGAATTCCATTCTAATGTTACTGAATCCTTCTTGACTAATCTCAAAAGAATGAAGAAGGCCACCTTAGATTGGGCAAAAAAAAAAAAATCAGAAGAGGAAGCTTGATTATCATGGATAGGGAAGGAATTGGAAAGGTTTGAAGGACCAGAAGAAGACGGATACGAGACTTTGGAGAAGAGAGAGGTTATAAAAGGATTGGAAGAAGAACGAAGGAAAATACTTTTAATTAAGGAGGAAGAATGGAGGCAAAAAAGCAGGGCTATCTGGTTGTCGACGGAGGATGAAAATACAAAGTTATTCCACAACTATGCAAAGGGTCATAAAATCTCAAACACCATCTCGGAAATGAGATCAAAGGACGACAGTATAGTCAACTCTTTCAAGGGCCTTGCCTCAGTGGGGAGGAATCACTTCAGGAATCTTTACAAGGCCCCCAGAGATATCTCTATTGCAGAACTTGTCAAAGTGGCACATATTTTTCCTAGTTACATAGATGAATAAAGTCACGAAATGCTCTCTAGCCGAGTCACTAAAGAAGAAGTGGAGGGAATCTTAAAGGCCATGCAGAGGGACAAAATCTCGGGGCTAGATGGGTGGACCGTTGAATTTTATCAACGTTTTTTTGAAACAATCGGGGACGACCTGACTACGGTGGTAGAATCCTCAAGAGCCAATGGTGCCATCTCAGAGTCTTTGAGCTCGACTTTCATCGCTCTCATCCCGGAGCTGGATACTCTGGCTTATTTTGATGATTTTCATCCTATAGTCGTTTGCAACTGTCTTTATAAAATCATTGCCAAGGTCATTGCTGAAAGACTCAAACCAATATTATCAAAGCATATTTCTTAGGAACAATTTGGGTTCCTGGAAGGGAGGCAGATCCATGAAGCCATCAGAGTGGCCCAGGAATATTTACACAATATGAAAAGATTCAGGCAAAAAGGGATGATCATCAAAATTGATCTTTCTAAGGCATATGAAAAAAATCAAGTGGATATATATCAGACTCTTGCTCACCCACCTGGGATTTCATTATGATTTCATTCACTGGGTGATGTGGTGCATTACCGATATTAGTTTCGTTGTGTGAATAAATGGAGTTGCCTCCCCCTTTTTCAAGAATGAAAGAGGCCTTCATCAAGGACGCCCCTATCTCCTCTCCTCTTTTTTCTAGCAGATGAAGGTTTAAGTCAATTGATCCTAGAGGAAAAAAGGAAAGGGGACATTGAGGCTGTGGAGGTCGCTAAAAATCTCAGAATCACACACCTTCTGTTCGTAGATGATATCCTCCTCTTCAACAATGGTAGTAGCAAGGACATATCCCATCTAAAAGCCTCCCTGGACCTTTTCCTGAAAGGCATTAGTATGAGCATTAATCTTCATAAATCATCTATTATGATCAAAGGGCTCTCGGAGGAATCCACCAGGAGAGTCGCCGAAGTTCTCCCCTTTGAGACCAAGCAGCTCTCGGAAAGCTTTCGATATCTTGGGTTCCATCTAAAGCCTGACTCATACCGACTAACGGACTGGATTTGGATGGTGGCCAAAATTGAAAAAAGAATCAAGTGATGGTGCTACAAGTGGTTGTCCAGAGCAGGTAGGCTAATTCTCATCAAATCAGTACTTATGACCATCTAGGTCTTCTGGGCACTGCTTTCATGGATTCTGAAGGGAATTATGGAGCAAATTTGCAAAATCTGCCACAAATTTTTGTGGGTAGGTTCTAGGGAGGATCACACATTGTCATGGCTAGCATGGGGGAAAATAGCTAGACCTAAAGAGTGGGGAGGTTGGGGCTTCAAGGAGCTTCCATCTTTTGTTAAATATCTTGCTACCAAAATGGGCTGGTCTCTGCTGGGAAAGGACTACTTATGTTCCACGGTAATGAGAAGGAAGTACATAGACCCTAGATCTATCATCGATTGGGTGCGAAGCCTAGATAAGAAAAAAAAGGGAGGGCCAGTGGTCTGGAGTGCCACTCTTGGAGCCATGGAATTGATCGAAGAGGGACTAGTTTGGAAGGTAGGAAATGGGAAACAGATCAGAGTGGGACTGGACCCATGGTTTGGTTGCAATGTGGGTTTCTCCCTTCCCGAGGCATGCAAATCCCATCTTGCAGAAAAGGGCCTACTATTTCTAAACCAAGTTGAAAATCCTTAAACAACATCCATCTAAGCACAAGGCTGGAAATCAGGGGCTGACCTTCGGTTAGACCCAATCTGTATCGAGACATGGAAACTATACACCAATGAACTCCTCAGAACTAATGTTCACATTCAGGAAGAGCCTGATACTCTCAGATGGTCTTGGCTCCGTCTGGAAATTACTCTCCCAAGCTTGGCTACTCACACCTCATGGGGGAAGGATGACGGGTAAGGATGAATGGTGGCAAACCCCTGCGTGCAGGCCTACTGCAAAGTCACCTCTTGTTGCTTCTTTGGAAAACAAGATCCCCTCCTGGGACAATCTGTAGAAAAGAAGGAAGGAAGGTATGTGAAGGTGTCATTTATGTAAACAAGAATCTGAGTCTATTGCTCATTTTTTTATGAGTTTCCCTTACAGTATAAAGGTATGGGACATGTTCCGTACATTGGCTAGGTGCACACAACAATGGAGAGGCCTCACGCTCAAAAAGGCCTGGCAGATATGGTGGAATGAATTCCTTACAGAGAAAACAAAAAACAATTCCCTTACTGATCTCCTTGGGAATATGGCTCACTAGAAATCGAGTTATCTTCAGGAACAAAGATATTCCTTATCATATAGTTTCTCAGGAAGGGGCGGCCATATATGCTCTTTTGCCCAATCAAGAGCCCATTACGAAGAAAAGTAACATCATTCCCTAGTCGACCAGGGGAGACATCCCATGGGCGTATTTTGACAGTGCATCTAATCTTGTGAACATGTGTGGTGGTGGACTTATTATCCATTTAAATCAGGCCAAGAGGCTGGAAGCCTCTATCGAACTCGAATAAGGTTCAAACAATTATGCTAAGATCAAAGCTTTACATCTCCTCCTATGTTGGCTCGCTCACTTGGAAATTACCTTAGTTTAGATTTTTGGGGACTCGCTCAATATAATCAAATGGTTCAATAAGGAATTTTTTTGTTCAAATTTTATTTTAAGTCTTATCCTTGAAGAATGTTGGCTTTTGAAGACTCATTTTACTCATTTTGATCTATTTCATATTTACAGGGAAATAAATGCTGTTGCAGACCTCCTTTCTAAGGAGGGTTTACAGCAAGATCCGAGCAGTTGGAGGACACGAGAAATAGGGCCGGAAGGCTCTGTGGCTTCGAACCATCCTCCTTTTGTTTAATTTACTTCCTTTATTTAACTATTTCTGTATATTTCAGCATCATTAGGTTGTACCTATTTTAATTTCATGCCGAAAACTTCCTTACTTTATGTAATGCTACAAAACTTCATATGTGGACAAAGATACAATATTGTTTTTGACATTACTTGCAACACACAGTGTTTTTTCCTATTTGGGTTGTTTTTCCTCTTAAGAGGAGGCCCGGGAACACGTTGTGTGTTCTTATGATACATGCTCGATGGACAGTTGGCAGTTTTTTCCTATAATATGGGTAGCTTTTGATCAAACTCATCCTACAACTGGATGGGGTTTTTTGAAGATGGGCTGAATCATTCGGTCATCTTTTGGGAGAGCACAAACTCATACCAAGAAATTCTTAAATGCATGTGCACAATTAATTTTTTGTGAATATAAAGAGTTCGATTTTTTCTTTGGAAAAACAATTCAACAAAATGTACTTATGCGGAAAAAATAAAAATAATTAAAAAATAAAATTTTGACTTGAGGAATGATCGGGAGCCAAACCTTTGACCTTTTCTAACAGAATATGAGTACACTACCAACTGACCTCAATATCACTTGTAATACCATCCTCCTAAATCAATTTTAATATGAATGAACTGAATTCAAAGGGGAGAGCACATGGATCCAATCCCGTGTCTCTGCTCATAAGTTTCCATACAAAATTAGACAACTCAACATTTACTAGACATGTCATTATCCACATTTTCACACAATAAACAATATGTATCCAATTCGATGTGTCAATCCATAAGACCAATGCTCTAAACAACTAAGCTATAGGACATTTCGACCTTTGCTATATGATAACAAAAGTTTAACTTTTCCTCCGTCAAAAGTTTAAATATACCTCTATCATCAGACCTTTTTTATATGTTACTAAAATTAACTCTCTTTTTATATATCTATTCCATAGACTTCCACTAAAAATAGTTGAAATCCACCATCAATAGATCAAACTTCCCACTATATTATATTAAACTTCACTTTCATTGTATATAGCCAGTTCGTAGACTTCTACTAACAATAGTTGAAATATTCCATAGATAGAAAAAACTCTCTATTATATTCTATCAAACTCAGGTAAATATATTTCTTAGAGAGACACCCTCCACTAAAATATCTCTATATACTAGTGACCTCCACTAGAAAACAATGTGTGCAAGGATTGAAACGAAGACTTATTTCAAGCGAAAAACTTGAATTAACACCTACAACCATTAACTCATAAAAGTAATGTTATACCAACCTTAGAGTTTTCACTTCACATTCTTTCTCAGTCCATTGCACTTGAGCCTTTAGTCATGTGGTACATATATATTTATCTATGTGGTCCTGGGGCTCATGAGGGCCAACCTTGAGCCCATCATTTATGCTCTCAATTTTGTATTTTAACCCATACAATTTCTCTTTTCCACCTTATGACCTTCATCATGATCGAAGGATCTATAGCCCTTTTTTAACATGACTATGCCATGTGACCTACTCTCTAGGGATCCATGTTCATTGACATACTGATGTGATCATGCCACATGGAAACTCATGAGAGGTGCCCCGTGTCACCCGTTCTAACCTTTTCACTAATCAGAACATGCCATTTGGCATGTCACACAGGGAAAATCTAAAGAACCCCCTTAAATTTATATGTATAATAAATGGGTGAATCCCCATGATACATAGGAAAAGTGGAAGGTGATTTTATCAATAACATAATATGTATATATAATTTTTTTTTCGAATCTCTCGCTATATTATATTATCTTGTAAAATCATGCCGAATATTTTACTGAATTATAAAATATTTTAATATCTTGGCAAATCTTTCAGTGAATAATAAATACTTTGTAAAGGGATAACAAAGTTCATAATACGTGTTTCTTGTAATTAAGCAATCCATCAAGAACCAAAACAATTATATTCCTTATATGGAATATAAAAAAATTCTCATGGAAAGTCAATTAGGTTTAGCACAGGTGGTAGGGAGAAATCCTACATGTGACAATGTGTTGAACTCATAATGAGTTTCTTATAATTTCTATAATCCCATGTATTAAAAAAAAGGAGGATATGAAATTAATGATATAATTATAAATCCATGTGATGGTGTACTTAACATTGACTAGTCACAATGGTTGAGAGGTTAGTCATGTACTTTAGTTAGGATGTGTAATTTCAGTTATTTTTTTTATTGTTATATTATAATTATTTTATGTTTATTACAACTTGGTACCAACACACATAATTTTGGTAAGGAAATGTGTGGTCTGGTTCCAAGTTAGAGTGTTTTTCATGGAAATTACTTAGAGTCAAATCTTCATGGGTAGCCTCTAGTAAAAATAACTACAACAAAGAAAAACTTAATTACCTTAGGTATCATGAAACATCTAAAATGTGGATTTAAAATGTGTGATTTTATGGACCTTATAAAAAGCTTCCTTAATGGTCAATATACTAAAACCACCTAATTAAGGAAATAAATTTTTTCCATAAATAGGAGTGTGATTCACAAATACAAATGAATTTTATTAATAGAAAGCTAGATGAAGGGGAAAACTAAACAAACAAAGAAGCTCCACGTATGAATGATGGTGATATTTTAGAAAAAAAAAGGATATTTCAATAGGACGTTGGTGATCAACTTCCAAATCCTAATCTGTTTCATGTGATGTTTATATTTCTTGTATTAAGTGTCCCAAATTTTTTGGACTGGTTAACGATCACAGATTAAGCTACACACAAGAAAATAAAATAATTTGGAAATTTAATCATCCTGTTTATTATTACACATAAAATTTTAATTTTTGATGGATATGGTCATCATAAGCTTCACCTTGTCTCATTAGGTTAGATCATTCATTTGATTAGAAATTCACTTAATCATGTTTATTATAGGTAATAGCCACTTCATTAGTCTTGTCATTAGGGTCATATCCACAATAATCCACCTTGGATTCACTTGCATAGTCATCAAATTTAAAAAAATAAAATCCACTAGCCATTTTTACACATTTTCGTAGTGAATTCAGTGTAAAATAGGCAGATTTCACTACGAAACTGGCTAATAATTTCGTAGTGAATATGAGGATTTCTTTCTTTTTTTACTTTTGAGAATTCAACTTCAAGGGAATTCTCTGGGCAAACAGAGAAGTATTTTAAGAAACTGAGAGAGGTTATTGTCACGCACATATCAAATAACATTAACCTCTTTCAATTTTCTCAAAGGTGCTACAAATTAGGATATTTAGAGATATATTTCGGCCCTATTTTCATAATGCAGAATTTTCATGTTTTATATATGTTTTTAGAATGCAAATTCTGGACATCTGGAGATGGTTTTCAAAAAACCAAAGGAGGTTTTTCTTCAAGACATACTAACCTACAAAATTTTCCTTCAGTTTTGCAATATCTATCAAGGATAGGAAGATAAGAGCTCATCTCTAAACCCTATGTTTTCAGAAAAACAGAGTCATTTTAGTGATGAATAAACTTGCTAAAGGTGAAAATGATGTTTTTTGAAGAGGGTGAGAGGAAATTTTGCATGATCATATCTCATTATATCACTTTTCATACCTATAGATGAAGTTTGGAAGAAAAAGAAATATTTTGGAATTTTCTCCATTATTAGGTAGTTTCGTAGCGTGCTCTAGGCTTGAAGGCCAAAAAATGCTACGAAATCTCTGAAGATGCTTTTTTGCCTATAAAAACAATTTTTTGAAGATCTAGGGAGGGAGGTTGATGGTATTCACTCATTTTGACCTGACAAATATTGTTTGACCAAAAAAGGTGGCAGAAGGAAAATACAAAGGACAAAAACAATCTCGCTACTAAACTACGCTACGAAAATTTATGTACATGACCGTTATAGCAGTCAACTTCAAGTTTGATTTCAAACCAAATGAAAAAGTATTTTGGAAATATAAAAGAGGTTTTTTTTTAGAATAGGTCCATCTACAAAAATGTCTCTCAATTTCTACAAAGCCATCAGGGTTTGGAAATTATACGCTCCTCTTTGAAGCCTATTTTTCAGAATTTTCACTAATCAGATTTGTGAAAAAATTGTAAAAATTTGACTTGGAGGAGGTCTAGCTCAACATCCACGTGGCATAATGACACATCAACACTCTAGTACACTCAGAAAATTAGTTTTCTGCAGTTGATAAGGGTTATTAAATTTATTTCTTGAACTATTAATGAAAGAAGAGTCCTTTTTGTATTCAAACTCTGCAAAAAAAGAAATATCTCTAGGAAGTCTCCAAGTGATGGAATCATGTTTGAAATAGGTCTCTGAGGTGGGAATTCGAAGCTATCAAGGTGGCATATCATTTTTATGAGTCCTCATTCTATAAATGAGATAGATTTTAGAGTTAGAAGGAGTTGGGAGATGTTAGGTATGCACTACTATTGTAATCTTTCACTCTTAGTAATATACTTTTGTAGCAGCTTGTTTCAGACCCAAGATTCATTATATGTTCTTATCTATTATTTTTTATCTTAGTCCTTTGATCTTTATGCAGTGGCTCATGTGTAATCACTTGGACTTTAGTAATATGCTCCAATTTCCTGTCCACATGTAGTTGTTTTTTTTTCCTTTATGTGTGATTTGAAAAGAATATAAGTGCCTTGGCTTCCATGACATTTTATGTTTTGTAATTGAGGTTTATACTAACTCCATGAGCCCAATGGTAGCAATTCCTTTACATTTTCAACGTGTAATCAATCACAATCAAGTTATAGTCATAGAGTTAGCCATCTAGTAGAGTTTTCATTACAAATCCTTTGATAAATTGAGAGAGCCCTCTCAAGCTGAAGAGACTAATATTCAACCAAAAGCTGATTTGAAATAGTTACTTCAAGTTGACCATTGCAGTAGCCCAACAAGACTCAATTTTGTGATAGCACCATTATATACTCCACTTCCAAGGAAAGGGAAATTACAGTACAATTTCTTCCTTTTATTATTTGAGGAATTCATCCCATCAAACATTGCACTTAGAATGACATTCAAATGTATAGTGTTGAGAAATTTATGTTGTACCATTATTAAAACAAAAATATAATATCTATGGATGTCCTAGATAAGTCAACAATTTTGATAATCTAGAAACATAAGAAATAGATCAAAACACGCTTTGTCTACAATTAAATCACTCACAATGCTCTTATTGAAGTTTGAATACAAATTTAATAGGGTATAATTCACATTGTACATTTGTTTTTCCCTTTCCAATATAAAATATCAACTCATGTATCACTAAAAAATAAACTTGATCTCTTAGGCATACATCTTAGTGTGTGTGCTTTGTTTATACATATATGCACATGTCCATATACAAGAATGATACACATCCATATATGAAATATTGTACAACAATACCTTTATTTCCATTGTACTAAGTAGAGAAAGGAGTTGTAAGCTCTTAATGAAGCTTACAATAGGTCTATAGGTTCTTTACATTGGATTAATTTCTGATTCTTTGTTTTTAAACTACTAAAACAATTCTCTTAAATGGGATTTAAAGAAGTCTACCATGGAGACATACATATCTATTTTTTCTTGTACACTCAGAATACAATCAAGGTGATCAAAGAGCCCAAATATACCAGCACTAGATTACTATTCAATTGAGTGAGTGTGTGGTTCACATCCACCAAATATCCCAAATCATATTTCCCTCCATATTTCATCCACAAAGGAAGTGATTCTGGGGTCTAAGAAAGATCATAATCCATTAGATTTAAGCTTCCATATTGCTTAAAATCCCCCCAGATTCCATAGTCAAACTTTGTAAATGTTCCCTTTCGAATCACTGCCAAGTTACAACAAACAAAAAAATTCACAAGTCATCTAAAATGTGCTCTAGAGTCAAAACTTCAAACTAGATAATCCAAACCTACACTTCTTATGTAATTAATCAAGCTCGGGTATTAAAAATAAAAGAGTATCATTCTCTCTAGATCTCTCTCTCTCTAAGTGGAACAAATTAAAACAATTATCTTGACTAGGATTCAAAGAAGTCTACCATGGAGACATACATATATGTTTCTTCATGTACACTAAGAATAAAATCAAGGTGATCAAAGCAGCCTATATAGACCAACACTGGCTTACTATTCAATTGGGCGAGTGTGTGATTCACATCCACCAAATCTCCCAAAACATCTTTCCCTCCATATGTCATCCACAAAGGAAGTGATTATGGGATCTGAGAAAGATCATAATCCATTGGATTTAAGCTTCCATAGTGCTTCAAATTCCCCCAAAGTCCATAGTCAAACTTTGTAAATGTTCCCTTTCGAATCACTACCAAGTTACAACAAACAAAAAAATTCACGAGTCATCTAAAATGTGCTCTAGAGTCTAAACTTCAAACTAGATAATCCAAACCTACAATTATTAAGTAATTAATCAAGCTCATGCATTAAAAATAAGAGAGTACCATTATCTCTAGACCTCTCTCTCTCTCTCTCTCTCTCTCTCTCTCTCTCTCTCTCTAAGTGGAGCAAATTAAAGCTTACAAAAAAACACCAGACATAAACCTATGAAGAAGCCACAAAAATGTAATTTTTTTTTAATACATTTATTGTATTATACAAAAAATAAAGACACAAAGAGAAAATCAATTACCTCACCGATTCAGAGAAGCAATGAGGTCAATGTTGGACACCTAATCCTCTATGGGTAGGTGTGGAAGCTGAATGGACAAAGAGGAGTCCAAGTGACCTTGGAATGTGGAATCCAAGAGTCACCCCATTATACTATAAGTAGACATCTATGGTTAATGGAAAGGCAATCAATGCTTATATTTCCCTTTGTGTGTGTTTCACCATGTGTGTGTCTAACATGGTATCAGAGCTACAGGTGAGGTCCTGGCATTTTCAGATTTGTCCAGCTCCATTTTATCCTTTTTGCTCTTGTAACTCCTCATGTTCTACCTATTTTCTGCAAAACTGACCTCCTCTGCCATATTTGCTTTCCAGCTCCTGCAGCGAATAGATCTGTGTCTCTGTCAATTTGTGTGCTGCTCCCAAAGTCCCCTTTAAGCGCTACTCATTGAAAAATTGGTGTGCACTGTCAATAAAATGCACTCTCTGTGCTCCTAGCCTGACATAAATTTGTGTGGCTTTGGGCGTAGTGCGATTTTGGAGTGAATGTGTCTGCGTTAAAAGACTCCATTGGCACCTCTAGCTCCCTTAGCACCTTCACAGTCAACTCCCTCAGACCGTCCTGCTTTGCGTTTGGCCTGCCAGCTCGAGTTTACCTCTTGGCCCAGCTCTCGGCCCGTCCCTCCATGCTCAGCCTCACACCATGGCTTGGCATCCCCACAGTCATTTGCATTGCACCGTAATGATCGTAAAGTTCCAACGCCACATACAAGAGAGAGCCAGAATTATTTTGTAAGGCATCCATTGCTTCATCTTCATTATCAAAATACAAACTTAGTTCCACTCCCATACGTTATCGTTAAAGATATCAAAATCCATTAATGGATTGTTGGAGAGGTTATGCTATCCTCTTCAGAAACTGTTTCCTTAGTGAGGGTTACGCTATCGTTTTCAAAATCTGCTGAATCGATATGATCAGGTGGATGGGAGGTTGAAATACCATTATTGGACTGTGAGGTGGTGGAGGAAGTTGACCTTCTTTCACCCTGCACACTCTGACTTCTCTGTCGTATTTCCCTTCTTTTTCCGTGGTTTTCCATCTCAATATTTCAAAAATGATTCGATGTTCACTTCAATCAGCGAACTAAGTTTATATTTGCGCAGACTCCTCTACTCAGATCCTCCACTTCGTAGTCAAAGAAGCACTCTGCTCCACGCATAAACAATTTTGGTCTCTGCTTCTTTTGCACTACCACTCTAAGCTGTCACAGTTCCTCCTCAGCACCTCCCACTTCACAGTGCCCTCACCTACGGCTGTCTTACTCCTAAACTAGGCGGGTTATTCCATATCTCCGCCCAGCCTGCGAAAGGCAGTTATTTCACTGCTTCAAAATCATGAACATGTAATAACGAGATTGTTTGATACAATGAATGTTGGTGTTATAATATCAATGAAAAATTTCGCCAAGGATAAGAGATGTATTGTTGCCACTTAAAACACCGAGGTCTGCAATGGTCCTCCCCACACCCATTTTTATGGCACCATCAGCATTACAGATTGCAGCAGTTTCAGCTGGAACAGTTTCTTTATCTTGTGCTAAAAATTAAGTGGTTTCAGTTGGAAGAGTTGCTTTATCCTGTGCTAAGCACTAAGAAATTTCGGTTGGAAGAGTTTCTTTATCTTGTGCTAAGCAATAAGCACTCATTATTTACATGATGATACTGGTACCAATGTGCAATGCTAATTTTCACGACTCCATATGATGACTGATCATCTGCATTGCAAATATCCGGGAAAGACACATCAACTCTGATCTCCTCTCCGGGCACTGGTCCTCCTGTAGAGCTGGTCTCTGTTCCTCGGCTCCGGGCACAGTTAATACGAATCTGGCACACATAATATTGCGTAGCACTTTACCCAAGACCTGTGTGCATATTTACCTAATGATTTCACCATCGAAAGAATCAAGTTTCAAATTTCATTGAAAGTACACTTCAACTCTCTCATGATCGTGAGCCACAAGATGCAGAAATTGCACATAGTTTGAAAGTAGAAGAGGAGTGAGCGGTGTCAAGCACGAAAAATCTGATTTGTGGGTATTTTCTCAAAAAATTTCTACTGTTTATGAGTTCAATTTTTCGCTCTACTCATTATTAGGGCTATATATTTAAATTCATTATATTCCTCTCAGCTATGCATTGAGTTGAAACTTTTTTTGGGTGTCATTTTCTCTTATTGAGATTGACATGGAAGAGATATAGCTTAGCAAGGTAGAGCACCTTGTTTACATGTGCGCCAAAGTTTTTTGGGAGAGTTTTTCAATTTATTTGGCATATCATTCCACCACACTGAACTAGTCGCCCCAAATTTCCCTTCGATTATTTTTGGAGGTAGATAGAGCTTCTCATCAAATTTTTCTCACCTTTATGTCTAGTTTTGTTCAAATTCTTAGTGGAAGGGCTATTTGCTAACATTTTATTCTCTTTGCAGCTTATAAGAAAAAAAAAAGTTGAAAATTAAAAGCAGTTATTTGTGGATGAGAGATTAGAAATTCCTGACACCTTTCATTTATTGAACTGAGTTGTCGAGAAAATGACTAGAATCATTGAATTATTAGAGTTAATGAACACCCTCATTAATTCCACTATTGATGGGATGGTACATATCAGCAAAGCCACTCTCTTTGACATTCAGACCTGTTTGCAGAATACACAGGAAAAGATTGATTTTTTTCAACTTGAATCTCAGCTTCAGCAAGCAAAATTATAGCAGTGGAGTCATCATTCTAAACTTGTTTCTATTCAGAAAATTGAAATAGACTCCTATAAGCAGCAAGTGAATAATGTTGTAGCCAATTCACATTCATTGCCTAGTTCAAAAGAAAATTTGTATGCAGATGCAAATGTTCAACATGCGCTTCTCAAGCCCATCATCGGACCTTCCAGGACCATAACAAGCACAAAACAGGTCTTGGATATGACAAAGAGTTGTCCTTTCATATTCCGGACTACTCCAAGCCCATCAAATTTCAGAGTTTCAGATTTCTTAATGACAGTTCACCTTCAGCTATTCGAGATCCTACTCCTCTTCCACAGCATCAACAACAAATTGATAAATTCCAACACTGTGATTGAGTTGGCCATATGAACGATCATTGTTTCTATCTTCACCCATGCAAGCATTGTGGTTGACACACCCATTCTTCACACAAATGCTTCAGAAACAAGCCTCCTGCAAGAACAAAGATTCATCTTAGATGGATCACTTCTTGGCAATGGGAATCAACAACCAAGAAGATGTTTAATTCACATGTCAAAACTTTTTCTAGAATATTGAACAATCTTGCAGTTGATTTTTCGCCATCATATCACCTTTTACCTGACAGGGGGGAAAATGGTGGTCATCTACAAGCTTCGAAGCCACATCAAGTGATCCTAAGCCATAATCTCTCATTCTAGATTCAGAGTTGTAGCTAGAGACACAGCAGTTCAAGCGAGCCTGAGCCACAACTTGTCATTCCAGATTCAGAGTTGTAGCTAGAGACATGGATGCCCATGATCATGCCTTTGGTTGGTGGACACCCTTAAACCATCTATGTGAGGTTCATATTCTTCCTCTTCAAATAATTCGGAGCACTTCCTCTAACAGAAGACTTCAACTTCTTGCCAGCTTTGGTAGAGTTCCAAGAAATGCATCAAGCATTCCAGTGTTGGTGGTCATCCTTAAACCATCACAGGTTGTAGACTTCCCTAATTCTAGGTTGAAGGTCTCCCTCTTCAAATATGAGGGACACTTCCTCTAGCAGAATACCTCATCTTCTTGCCAAATTTGGAAGAGTTCCGGGAACTGCAATAAGCGTTGTGTTTCAGTGTTGGTGGTAATCCTTAAACCACCTCTTTATGCCAACATTTTAGAGAGTTGATTCATCCTAAGTGCTACCATGCATACTTTGCAGATTTGTATTACAACTCTCTTCTTGGACTCACACATACCCCTTCGGATTAAGGGGGGGAATGTTGGACACCTAATCCTCTATGGGTATGTGTGGAAGCCAAATGGACAAAGAGGAGTCCAAATGACCTTGGAATGTGGAATCCAAGAGTCACCCCATTGTACTATAAATAGACATCTATGGTTAATGGAAATGCAATCAATGCTTATATTTCCCTTTGTCTGTGTTTCACCATGTGTGTGTCTAACAAAATTAATCCCTTGCAGAGCATTCCTTGGCATCTTCTTCTAAGAAAATAACTCTTTTCCCTAACTTGTTCAAATAAACAACCAAAACCGATCTTCCTAAATGGATCAACAGACCTAGTCACACCTCACACCCTCAAACACATTTAAAAATAAAGCACCAAAAACCATATAAATCCATAGCCTTAGCATACCATTAAAGACCAATAAATGGCTCTAAACTAATGTCCTACAATCTTAGAAGGTCATCTTTCCAATGGATAAATCCTTTTTGCAGCTGATTAAATATTTCATTGATACTCTTTCAATGTAATTTAACAAAAGGTCACTCCAACACTCCCAAATTGGATACTTAATTGCCTCCAGTGTCCTATACTAAGAGAACATAGCCTCTGTAAATCTAGATTTGGCCAATCTGTACTTGGTGCACCAACCTTGATAAATTACTAGCCATGTGAAAATTTTGCAAAATTTGTGCTTAAGATAAACTTGGAATTTCACCCCAAAAATTCAAATTGCCAAATCTATTTTTTGTGAACATTCAACCTTGTGTAAATAGCTAAAATTAAAATTATTTCAATATACTTTAGTTGGTGAGACTAAAATCTCAAATGTACCTTCTCCCTTTTAGGCAATGATGGGTTCTTTATGGTTTATGAAGTTTTCACTAGCATAGTGTGTACAAGGCCAATTGCGGTGACCTCGAGAAAACTCCAAATTTCCTACACAAAGATCATATACATGGTAAAGTGCATCCATTTACCTAATTGAAAATTTGCATTTACTTCTAGTTCTTCAACATCAAGGAGTTTTCATCAATTACATTTGGTTTACCATGTTTAATGGCATCTTAAAGGACTTTAAAGAAATTATTGAGTATTTTCTTTATCAAGAAAAAATTAGGGCCACTTTTGCAACCATATATCTATTTTCAAAGAATATTATATTTAATTAACTGTAATGATTTTTCCATCCATAAAAATACCTTATAGATTTAAAAAATGGAGTTTCCATTCCCTTCGAGCTCCTATAAATTTACACAACTTAAACAAATATAAAATTGCACGTAACATGCATTTCTTTGCTAGAAAAAGAACAATAAAGAAATGAAACCAAAAGCACACAAGGACTTTAAAAAATTCAAATATCCTAATCCAAGGGTGCCTATATTATCTCCAATTAAAAAAAAAAATGCAAGGGATAACTTACATATTTTTAAATCAAGCATTATAGAAAGATAATAATCTAATGTTCTCTATATTATTATACTATAGCAAACATTATATGATGATACAAACTTAATAATCCAATTTGTTGCAACCAAATTCTATCATGCATATCTAGCAAATTCAAAACATGAGAAATGAAAGTTAAATATAATGTTAGAGATGCTCCAACAATGTTGTTTGTCAAATCTCATTGATTTCCTCTGCATTTGGAATTTTTGGTGCTTCATTACTTTCTCTGAACATGCCTTTCTTACACATATACAAAATTTCACATGAACATGCACTTCTTATGAACAAAAAACTTATATTTGTGCTGGAATAAGGGTTTGAATTACCTAGAGGAATGTTTTAAACCCAGGGCTAAGGCATCCTAAGAACTGAGTTCTTCTCCACATATTGGTACCCTTACACATGTTGAGGAATATTGAAATATGAAAACATAGCTTCTACTAATGTGATTCCAGATAGTATTAATAGTAAATTATGCAACAAGAAGAAAAAAAAATCACCTTCAAATGAAACAAACATATTTTATTTTAGCCTTAGCATCAAAAGTGTAATTGAATAAAAGGAATATTGGTCTCATGCCAATAGGTCTCTTATGATGAATGTACAGGAAACTAGTACATAGACAATTTTTCTCTTCCCTTAGCTACCCAAGGCTTATTTCCCTTTCCAAGTATCAATAATTATTTTCCAAGAAAATATAAAATAAGAACAATATTTTACTATATTATAAAAGATGAAGATGTTGAAATCATGCCACAAAGTTAAAGGAAATAAAATATCTTTCCTCAAACCACTAAATATATAAATAAAACAATAATAATTATAATAATAAAAATAGATCTATGGATCTATGCACGAAATGAGAACTATAAGCATTCAAGCGACTAACAAAATCTTTGACCAAAACAAACCAACAATTTCAAACTCGACAAAAACCTCTAAACAGAAGCAGCAAAAAAACCACTAAAATTTTCCAAGATATCAGAGCTAGTCATCAACACAATTTCATGTACTTGATTATGCTCATTGTTGCTTAGTGTTAGTCTTCTTAAATTATTTATTTATCATTTAATACTAGGAAACTATCTATGTCAAAATAAATAGGTCCCAACTTCATCAAACCCGACTTCATTTCCAGTCACAAATCAAATCCAACTTCATTTCCAGTACCAATATAAAATCACACCCTTCATAAATATTAACACATAACCACTTAAACCCCTCATATAATCATTTTCATAGACCAACAAAAATATATCCCTGACAAAAATTGAACTTTCCAAAAATATAACATGATCATGTAAGACATTGAATACTAAATATGAACACTAATTGATAGGAAGTAATTCAATGCTAGTTCAATCAACCTTCATGCAATGAAGAAAAACCAATAACTCCTTTTACAATATTGAATGTGAAATTCTTGTAATCAATAATTATGCTGAAACTTAAGTTCCCAGTGTTTTGTCAAAGTAATCATTTCTCACTACCTACAAATCTTCAAATACAGGACGACGTTAAATTTAAAGACAAAAAATAATAAAAAATAAAGATATGACATAAAAATAGACCTGCAAGACTATATTGGTTAAGCGTGACAGGGATATGAATAACTGAAACTAGAGAGATTTATAGAATGTGGTAGTTACTGGTGTTTTTATTATGTGATTAGTGGTATGGTGGAGAGACCTACCAAGAAGGGACATTGGTCTTGGGAAAGTATAGTAGGGAGATCCATAGAGAATTTATGGAAAAGGAAGATGAGAAGTGGTGTCTACAATTTGGCCTATGTTATGGTAGAATTTTGTTGGTGATAAGAAGTGGTATAAAAGCCTTACATCAACAGGTAAAAAGTAGATTTGGGAATGAGTTGTACTGACTCATGTTATCTCATCCCTTAATGGTCCTAAGGACATGTGGGGACTCGAACAACTTAGTACCCAAAATACTTGATAGCATGGTCAACAGATGACCAACAATAATCTATACAAAATAATGTCGGTCTCATTCCAATAGGTCTCCTACGATGAATGCGAAGGAACCTAGTACATAAACCATTTTTCTCTTTGCTTAGCTACCCATGGATCATTTCTCTTTCCAAATATCAATAATTATTGTCCAAGAAAATATAAAATAAGCATTGTAGTCTGCTATATTATAAAAGTGAAGATGTTAAACTCATGCCAAAAAGTGAAAGGAAATAAAAACATTTTTCTTCAAACCACAAAATATATAAAGAAAACAATAATAATTATAAAACCAAATCTATGAATCTAATCATGAAATAATAACTAAAAGAATTCAAGGGACTAACATAATCTTTTACCAAAAGAAATCCAAAACTCAAAACTCAACATAATGCCCCAAACAAAAGCAACACATAAACCATTAAAATTTTCCAAAATATTGGAGATAGACAGAAAGGTAGTTTCATGTACTTGAATGATCCCATTGTTGCTTTGTGTTAACCTTGTTAAATTAGTTATTTATCATTTAATACTAGTTAGACACTATATATGTGAAAAGAAATAGGTCCCAGCTTCATCTAATCCAACTTCATTTCTTGTCACTGATAAGAAATGGACATTGTAATGATTAAATATGAAACATAAATCTTAAAATAATACACATCAAAGAAATGTAGTTAAAATGTTACAATGAAAATACAAAATATAGAACCTATTTTTACCTTAAATTGACATATAGTAATCTTGCATTATCAATGGAACATGTATACTAAAATAAGAGTCCCCTCACATATATCGAATTAGATTATGTCTATGGTATATCAATTTCCCAATTATCATCTTGGTCCTCATTTTCTACATTGTGAACATGATATTCTCCAAATGAATTGTCATTATGATCCTCCAAAACTGTTCTATATCAAGTTCGTTAGAGAAATTTGTTATATTGTTTTCTCCCCTTCTATCACAATCTGATCGCCAACGAGCTAGTGCTCTTTTATATGGAAAATTGTTAATGTGATACTTTGTTACATATATATTAAACATGTATTCATATGTTTATAAATCTTGTTCCTCAACTTAGAGTAGTCCATAATCTTGTTATAACACCATTTTCATTAGGATTCTCCAAAACTAGATACTGCTTCCACATTGTTTCAGCAAGCGTCCCCCTTATTGATACAATTTTTATGAATCCAAAATACCTTCAATCTATTCTCCATGTATTGAGACATTCTTGCAAAAGTGGCCTACTAAAAATTTTAATCTCTTTTGAAAATTGGCTTTTAAAGTTCTTGGAAATTAATAATTGTTCCAATATTTAGGATATACCACACACATGACCTCCAACAATACATCTCGAGGAAATTTCTTTGTTATCTCTGATGATAGTGTTCTTGCAATTTCTATCAAATTTGTTTCACTAAAATCACAATATTATCAAATTGGTCACTTTACACGAGGCACTCTTTGGTGATTCGTCCCGTATTACTAGTATCCCTGCAACACATAGTATCCCTTTTTCATCAAACATCAAAATAAAAATAAAAATCAGTATTTTCTATATTGATGATCTTAGTACAACTAGTAGACTCTGGACCAGTAAAAGACTCTGGCATCATATACAAATTTGCAAGACATGTTGACTTTCTTGCATTTGTGTATTCTGCAATATACATTGTGCAATTCTGAGACATGTTCACAAGGAAATTCATTTCGTGTAGCATAGGAATAATTCCAACCAATGTCAATAATGTATCTACATTAGTTAGTCGAAGAAAAAGATCTGGAACTTTTTCGACATTGTAGTGATTTTCATACATAAACCCTACCAAATATTTTAACTCACTAAATAGTCTTTGATCTGATTCATTCAATGAGATCCATCTTGTATTAACATCTTTCAGTATTTTTTTTCTATCTGTAACACCATATGTAAATTTTTGAAACTATAAAACGTGTTTGGGACTACGAGAAAAGTATGCATGAGTCTCATGTACAAGATATTAAACTTTTGAAACTGATGGAAACTTGCTTACTATTTTAAATGAAAGACTCATCATATGAGCCATACAATGAATATGAAGCATATATGGTGAATTTGATAGTTTTATTCTAACATAAAGGCTACTCCTTTGTACTTGCATTATTGATGCTCTATCTGCTCCAACACATACCAATTTTTTTGCAATCGTTAAATGATCCATACCACTTTCCTTCAAACTATTTAGAACAAGTTCATAAATATTTTCAACTGTGGAAGTCTCTCTCATTTTTTAATCCCAAGTAGATAGGAATTTCTAATATGGTCATTAACCATATAAATTCTCATGCATATCCATGAAGTATTATATATAGTCGTAACATCATCCAAGGACAATTCCAAAAACCTAACATTTGCAATCTTCTCTTTCAAATCATCCTTTTCTACTTGAGATAAATATATTTCCCATTCCCAACCACTAGTTACAAACCAATGAGAATATGGAAAGTTTGATACTTGAAGAAAATATTGTTATTTCATGTGATATGGATAATATTCAATAGGACGACCTCTAAATAATATGTGAAATAGAATGATCAATTGTATCATATTGGATAACAAAATTATTTCCATCGTCTTTTAAAATAGAGATATAATGGTTCCTCCACTCAATGCCTCAAGTTTCCTCATACTTATTAAATATTTCTTGTATTCTTTTGCATATTGGATATTTCGACATTCCTCAAAATATTTCCATATGAGAATATATTTCTCTTCACCATTTACAACTTTCTTTTCATATACCTTTCCTGCATGCTTTTGTATTGTATCTATATTCATCTGAAATTTCACTACCTTGCGAGTTTTCCAAATACATGCATTACATATAACTTATTAGGAAAGATAATTCTCATTTTTAGGCCCGGTATTTCTTCAATAAATGAAAAAATTGAGACCCAAACTTCTTGGAATTGTCTCCCTATGGTCTAATTCCCTTTATTCCTTTTTCTTGAATGGATGGTGTCACCTTCCAAGGAGAAATATTCAATATTTTCATCACCATTTTCTATTGAAACTGCATTTATCTTACCCTGATCACTTGAGGAACATATTCTTTTATCTATCATATGGATCTAATATGCATTTTCACAAGATTTAACATCTCTCTCAGTAACAGATTGTTCAAAGGAGTTTGAAGCATGAAGAGAATGTGTATTCTTGGATGGAGGATTTTGAAAGTATTATAACAAATCCATTTGCCTTGATGGTTTCTTCCCATGATTATATTTTGACATATCATTGAAAATTCCACAAGTAAAATGTCAAATTGATCTAGAAACCTATATCAATAGTTTCAAGGAGTTGAGAATTACTAGATTTGTGGGTAGCATTTGAAGTATATTATATGGCATAGTTCAAAAGTATATATGAATAAAAAAGGGTTTCATTATACCCCATAAAAATATACATCAATTAAAGAGCCAATATACATTCTATGCCCTATTTTCTTTTCTGTCTTGAGAATTTATGTAAAATAAAGATGAGAAGTGGTCTTCAAGTTGGGTTATGTTATGGTATAAATTTGTTGGTCATACGAAGTGGTAACAAAAGAATTACATAGATAGGTAAAAATTGTATTCGGCGCATGAGTTGGACTGACTTGCATTATCTCATCCCTTAATGGTCCTAAGGATATGTAGGGACCCAAATAACTTAGTACCCAAAATAATTGAAAGCATGGCCAACAGATAGCTGACAAGACTCTGTACAAAAGAATGTCAAACTCATGAAAATAGGTAAAAAGAGACTTACATAAATAGGTAAAAAATAGATTCAGGGCATGAGTTGGAAGAACTCATGTTATCTCATCCCTCAATGGTCCTCAAGACATGTGGGAACCTGAATAACTTAGTACATAAAATACTTGAAAACATGGCCGATAGATGGTCGACAAGACTCTATACAAAAGAATGTCAATCTCATGCCAATAGGTAACAAAAGACTTACATCAATAAGTAAAAACTAGATTTGGGGCATGAGTTGGACGAAATCATGTTATCTCATCCCTTAATGGTCCTGAGGACATGTGGGGACCTGAATAAATTAGTACTCGAAAGACTTGAAAACATGGACAATAGATGGCTTACAAGACTCTATACAAAATGATGTCGATCTCATGCCAATAGGTAACAAAAGACTTACATCGATAGGTAAAAAAATATATTCGGGGCATGAGTTGGACTGACTCATGTTATCTCATTCATTAATGGTCTTGAGGAAATGTGGGGACCCAAATAACTTAGTACCTGAAAGACTTGAAAGCATCGACGACAGATGGCCGACAAGATTCTATACAAAATAATGTCGATCTCATGCCAATGTCTCATGCCAATGAGCATTATTCAAAGTTTGCTATATGGAATAGTTCAAAATTACATATGAATCAAAAAGGATTTCATCATACCCTATAACATATTAAAATATATTAGAATAAAGAGCCAATATACATTCTATGCCTCGTTTTCTTGTTGTCTTGAACTCATTTAGGATTCAGCATATTTTTACTGATTCAAATATTTTAGCGAAAAATATTTACATTTTCCTTTCATCATTATGTATACCCACTTGTACCCAAATTGCTTCAATGAGACATGCTTCATATAAATTCACTTTTTCATAGAAAATGTAATTGTACTTCGCAAAATCATTGTTGAGAAAACATTGAAAGAACATATATCACAAGCTGAATTTTGAGGCAAAATGGAATTTCACCAAGAAACTTGTTTAACAATGGTAATGGAAAACTATTAAGACATAAAATATAATAATTCATTTGTATAACCTTGAAAAACATCATCCCTTAGGAAAACATTAAAAGGAACGTATACCAGAAATTGAATTTTGAGGCAAAATGGAATTTCATAAAAAAAACAATCTATGTATGGTAAGAAATGTTATGCAACAAACACTAAAAAATTTGTAGAAATAGTCAAATGAAAAAGTTTTCAACCTAGTTGCATAGTTTGTCATAGGAAGTACATATTTTTTCCATGCTACCTGAAGCAAATGATTTACATGAAAAATGAAGTTGCAATCCTTATACACTAACTGCATACTTTCTAATTGAAAACCAAAGATATTTGTTCTTTTGAAAATATTTTAACAATGATGAGGAATACATATAATTCTAGTAGGGTACTTTAAAAAATGAATTAGATTTGTATTGTCAGAATGAGGCTAATGTTCCCAAATTTAGCATTACATGGGAAACATTAGCGTTATTCATTTCAATGACCTTTGGCTTACAAGTCATGAGTGGGGGATATCTAGTCCACCAAATTTGCATAGGAATTACACTTGGCCTCTATTGTTGTTGCCTACACTAGCACACATATGTATAAGCACAACCATTCCACTTGGTAGTACTTCAACCTTGCTAGGGGTTATAATAGCTACCTACTTTCACCAACTCATAAATCCAACATTGGCACTTGTTTCTTTACTTTGTTTGACACTATTTTGGTTGGTTGACATGCAAGCTCTACATTTTCAAGAGAAGAATATTTCAAGAAAAACAAAATCCTTGGAGTGTTTTTCCTTGAGATATACACTCAATTATTTCACATGGAAACTTTATTTGGCTTCCACTTGTCTCTATGAAATGACTTGAATGTTGACACTTTTCTAGGAGTATGGTACCTCCATGGATTATGCAAAACTCATGTCCATACCCACCTCACATAGCTATTTTGCAAGGATTTCATACCTGAAATACACTCTTGGGTGTATCTACATTATGTAACTCTATCTACTTTTGTGGTAATAAAGTTACAATTTTTTCTTCTGCGATTTTTTTTTTATAGAAGTGATTCCCTTTATACCATTCATTTGGTAGTTTAGTTACCCACATACCTAAATATCTCTCAATGAAAATCGTTAATTAACATTCCAACAAACCCTCTTGATGCTAAAGGATTGAATTAACTAACAACAACAATATGACAGAAATATTATTAAGTAGCTTCCCAACATTGCAATTGCAAAATCTTGCAAGTATTCCATCAAGTTGAAATCCCAAATCCCCAACTTCAAACCAAATTCTTGGATCTCTCAAATTCTTGAACTCTCGAATAACTGGAATTTGCAAATTTCTAATTACTTAGGACACTATATTTGCCTAGTTAAACCTTCTTTGATTCCCCCTACCTTCAATATTCAACCACTCAAAGTAAGAAATCAAACCCAATTTGTGTCATCGTCACCCACAACCTCCTTTATTTCATTGAGATAGACGTTTTTGCTTTACTGCCCTCAGCGGTGAATGATTTATATATTAGCATATATTCAGATTTTAAAAATGTATTAACTTTATAGTTTCACCAAAATTCTGGATAAATTATCAACAACTAAGTTGTATACTTTATAATCGAGATCAATAACATATTGTTTTCAGGCCAAACTATTTATAAAAACTCCCAGAAAATTCTAACAACATAAATTTTGTGTGTGACCCTTCTGGAAATAATAAAAAATGAAAATATGCATTGTTGACATAAAAATTCCATGTATGATTGTTCACGCTCACTTTAAAAAGTTCCTATGGGAAAAAAATACATGTGTCTATCATTGTTTATATTTGTTTCAGAAACTTTCCCTTTCCCTCTTTAGTTTTTCTAGGTAATTTCTCCTGCTAAGTAGCAATGTTATGGATGTTTGTGATTTTGTCCTCTCCACCACCAAGTTTTGCTAGCGGAGGGCATGATTCCCAAGATCCACTTTTATATGCTTTAAAGAATCTATCTCTTCTTCCACACTTGTTTTTGGCCATGGCAGTCCAATGTAGATTTCCCTTCATATCAGTCAGTATCTCTAATACATGCCTTGATAATTGGGTGTCCATCCTCTCACTATAGGTTTATCGCCATAAAATCACTTTCCCATTTATTTATGATAAATATTGAACACGTAGTATTTCAAATAACATTTTTGTTGAAGGAAACAACGATCTTCCAACAGCAAAAGTTTCTACCATCCCAAGAATTTTAGCAAGAGACATTATTGTAGCAAGTACCTACTCAACCTGAGCTATAAATACTAGCTATATGTGTACAAATCCTAATTCGAAACTATTAAACGATGATTATTTAATATCACTTGATAAAAATAATAAAGGCATTAGAATCAAAGATTTTGAACATTTGTCATTACCATTGGTCCCTTTACGAAGTGGGGAATCGATTTTATGACGTGTAACCCTCACTTGACCAGGGGACATTCCTATATTATCATAGTTGTGGACTACTTCACCAAATGGGCCGAAGAAATGCCTACACTTGTCATTGACGGTAAGATAGCTACTCAATTCATATTCAATCACATCATTGCTAGATTTGGTGTCCCTCAAGCCATCGTTACCGATCATGGTTCTGATTTTCGGCATTATATGGTGGCGGAGTTGACGTCTAAGTTGGGTCTATGTCACGACAGCTCAACGCCATACTACCCTCAGGCCAATGGCCAGGTTGAAGCTGTGAACAAAGTTCTTGTCACCATGCTTCAATGTAGGATTGGGATCCACAAATCCAATTGGCATATCATGTTATTTTTGGCTCTTTGGGCATACCAAACCTCAGTTAAGAACACAACTGGATTCACTCCTTTCTAGTTGGTTTATGGTATGGAAGCTACTCTTCCAATTGAATGTGAAATACCTTCGCTCAATTTGGCTGTTGAATTACTGTCAAACACTTCACCAGAAGAAGAGCGTCTCCTTTATTTAGAAAGGTTGGATGAAACCCGCCGATTTGCTGCTCTGGTTATTGAAGCACAGAAGAAGCGGGTCAAAGCTCATTTTGGCCAATTGGTTTCCCCTTGTTCCTTCGATGAAGGAGATCTTGTCCTCCTATACGACCAAGCTCATTATAAGTTGGGGGCAGGAAAATTTCAACCCATGTGGCATGGGCCCTACATTATTAAACGCATGTTGCATAATGGGGCTTATGAGCTCATTTATTATGAAGGTCATCCTTTAGAATAGCGCAGAAATGGGTTGTATCTCAAAAAATATTATGCATGAGTCATTCATGCATGATTTGTGTACATAGGTGTGGTTTTCAGTTTTGTACATGTTTTGGTTTGGTATGCTTTGTGAGCATTTTTCCTGCTTATTGGGTCTTTCTTATTGTGCAGATTTCTATTACTCCTTATGTCAGTTTCGCGGATGGTGCTTCCCGCAGTACAAGGGATTTGTCTTCAGCAGCCTGGGTAATTTATGAACCTGTCGGTGAGTTGATAGATCTGTAAGGTATTTATCTAGGATGAATTACAAACAATGTCGTTGAATATAGTGCTGTCATTCAACTATTAACTGAGGTGATCAACCTCGGCATACTCACATTGCTTGTAAATCTAGATTCAAAGCTTGTCGTTCTTCAGATCAATGGTCATTATTTGGTTATAAATCCGTACATGCTGATATTGTATTTACGTATTCATTTACTAGAAAGACATTTTGATTTTATTACATATCAACATATTCCTATACGAATGAATGCATTAACTGATACAGTGGCCAACATTGTATTAGATAGACATTTGCGTAATTTGCAAAATCATCATCATATGTAAAATATCCATGTAGGAAAATAGATGTATATATATATCGAATGTTTTCATCAGTGTGCATCATAACTTCAAAAAATACGTGTGTTTCTGTTACATCCTAAGACATCATGTCTCTCAAAAAATGCAAATAAAAACCTAGGTGTCTAATCGGCATGATGCTCATGATAGCATGTTACTGCGCGTACAAGCCGTATCAGCAAGCGATGAATTCGGTTGGGCACCCCTAAGGTATATCTCTGGTAGGCGCGAGGAACATCGTCGAATCGTGCATAGTATGGGACTCCGCGTGTGATTCCCTCCAGATTGCATACGATATAGTCTTCCTCGCCTCCCTCACCACGAGGGTCGAAATTGCGAGGGATTTACCTCGCTATCGGTGACATACTCGCGAGTCTCTCTGGGAGTCTCTCTATGAGTATTACCCAAATCTTCATCCCAATCCTCTCCCTCCGGGAGTGGGAGATCCAGATCGCCAGTGAAATTTGTACCAGAGTAGGGCTATTCCTCCACGACAATCAACTGTCGGTGGAGAAAATCAAAGAATTATTGTCTCCAGGACATCTATTGACCGCCCCATGCCCTTGGCATCAGAGCTGCCCATCGAGCCATCTGTGGCTCCCTCGCTAGTGGTGTCGGGACTATAACCTCCTGTCGCTGAAAGATTGGTATTCGTTCCAAGAAGAACGATACCAGGATAGACCCATAACCAAATTGCTTCAATTTTGCCTTCTTGCATTTTGTTAGCTGGTGTTTCATGTTTATTTTCACGACCTGTACCCAGTTGTAGATGGTCAGTGACAAGCAGTCTACAGCAAGTAGCAACTGTGTCTTTGTTGCTTCATGCGGTGCTTGCGATCCTGCAACTTGTGTGATGGTATGTAGCACTACTTTTAGTGCGAAGTCTGGGATAGTCTCAATATCGACTTTCCCACTTCCTGAGCCCTTTCGTGCCCTTGGACAAACCTTGTCAATCACCATGGACATGTTCTCCATGCAAGGCCGAGTGCCGGTTAGGAGTGGTGCTGCTCCCCTCTGCGATAATCCTGTTATGAAATAAACATCAGAGACATCAATCTCAAGTTCCTGATCTCGAAGGATGAACTTTTCCTGATTCTCATCCCATATGCTGATCAAATACTGTAGCAACTCTGATTGAGCTCGAAGACATGGTGTTAAGAATATTTTTTTTCAGTCCACAGTCTCTGAGAGCTTCCATGCATCTCTCATTTCCCATGGCAAGCTCATCCTCTTCGTTGTGTTCCTGTTCTTTCCATTCTATTACCATTTTTTCCACTTTGTACCTACAAACATTGTTACATGGACATTGTTAGCCTAATCAAAAAATCGAATTTGTGAAAATTTGGTTCTATTGACTGGCATTTTGAGCTTAAAGAATGGTTTGCACAATTGGCACGACTGTTTCTCAAATAGTCGCGCCAATGCGTGCCCTAGTGAAGAAAAATGGGCGATTGGCGCAAGTCAATGCCCAAAACTCGCGCCTATCGCCATGCCCTAAATTTTGCAATTTCCCCCCTCAGAAATAAAATTGAGGGTTGCAGGCAATAAAAGAGGATTCAAAATGAAGGGAAAGGTGTCGGCTTTTATCTGGAACTGACGGATTCGAGATTGGTCTACTGGATCATCCGCTATCGTCGCCGCAAAATCACAGTGCTAAATGGGTAACTATTGCTCCACAAGAGGTAAAAAGTGGAAAGTAATTATTTTTACCATTTTTGGCATTTTATAGCTTTTTTCACAACCCTAATTAGGTTTTGAAACATATTTTTCGATTATTTTATTATATTATTTTGAGAAATGAGTTTTACACGTGTCTCTAGTGTAGCGACAAGTTTTCGTGCGACAGTGATGAAGTAATGAGCTATATTTTATAACTTTTTCGGACTCGGTAAAAACACGAAAAAGTCACTACTGGAGTCATCTTTCAGCTCTTTTATGACTCTCTGAAATTGAAAATATTGCCGAGATTCTTGTCATTTTGAACTCGTTAAATGGTTGCGAAACGATATCTACCCAGTATACGTTTACCCCTTTTTCGAGCTAGGATGGATTATTTATGAAAAAGGAATACCTTAGCCTATCGCGACTAAGAGGTTCTTTCAGATATTGTTTTCTACCTTTTTGGATCTGAGAGACTATCTAAGAAAAGGGCCATGCTGGAGTTTTCTTTTCTGCCTTCTTTTCAAACTCTCTAAACATGAAAATATGCCGAGTTCTCCCTTTGTCAGACTCGTTAAACCCTGATAACATTAGATTTCATCACCATGACGTTACTCAAGTTCGTCCTTCCTAGGGCTCGTAAAATGTACTAGGGTGGATTTGTCTGAAGGACAAACTTATATTGCAAGCATATGCTATCCCCTTCAAGCTTGTTTTAAAAAATAATTGGGGTACTCGCCAGAAATGGTGGGGGGAAAATGGAACCAAGTTCTAGTTACGTTGGTAGTATGTCGCTCTTGAACATGGCACTTGTCTACGTTCGTATCGGGTTGGGGACATCTCATTTTTTCATTTTTGTCTCCAAGGGTTTGGGTAATATCTTTTGACCTCTCATTTTCTCTCTGCCACGTCATCATGACCTCAGATCCCTTGACGTCAAATACAGCCAAATCCAGTGTCGTGTCGCTAATATGTTCAAGAGAAGTTTGCCTCTGCAGTTGTCAACCTCCCTCTAATTCTCTGTTTGTCCTGATTCACTATCATCGTGTTCCTTTGTCTTGTGTCAATTATGTGGGAAACATTATGGCCCTCCTTCGACCAGGTCATTTCCTGTTGACTTCAACTCATTATCCAGGAATTCGATCTAGAGACTCCCTTTCGATACCTTGGAGCCTGCATGCCTCAATGGCATGTTCTTCGCATTTGACGCAAGGTTCACATCATTGACCTTCGATCGAGTGATTCTACGGGTGTTCGAAATCAGATCACTGTTCACATTATGTGGATTGTACCTTTCGTACCTTGAGGGCCATTGTCATTATTGGTGGTTTCTCTCGCGTCTATTAACGACTTTCGTCATTGGCTGGTAATTAGATGATTTTCTTGCATGTTCGACTTCAGCTCATATATTTGCATGCTTGAAATTGTACTTGTTTGGGTTGAGATGGAGCACAAGACCCTGGGTTTTCTCTAATAAAATCTAGGCTGCGGATTTTTGTGGATTATCAATGACTTATTACATGACTCTTTTGATTGGATGGCTATGACCATACCTGAGTCTATTTGTTGATCCTTATTGTTGGATGGCTGCATCCATACCTCGGATTTGTTATGAAACCACTCAAAAATAGAAGAAAAAGAGAGATCAATGCCTTATAAATCAACCACTTTAAGGGGCAAACTCCAATAAATTAGCATAAATGAATTAATTCTTTGATAATACAAATGAAAACCTCATTTTATATATAGGATTCCATGGGGCCACAATGTAATCCTAGCCGACCTAACAATAATAATTTAAGGGCACAATAATAACAATATTGGGGTTACAGGGGTACAATAATAACAATAAGGGGGTTACACTAACAACAATAAGGGACTATACTAGTAATATAGGGACCTAACATGCCCCTCTCCTTCAAAAAAGTGTTGTCCTCAATGCTTGAGTAGCTCTGGGTGCTTCTGTATAAACTTCTCATCCTCCCATGTAGAATATTCAATGGGTAAGTTCTTCCACTTGATGAGATACTCTGAAAATGATCGATTCCGTAGCTGTCGAGTTCTTGTTTCCGTGACCGCTTCAGGTTCCAATATGATTTTTCCTTCCTCATCAAGTTCTGGCAATATTGTTTGAACTGGAAGATTTTCACCTATAACCTTCTTTAAGCATGAAACATGGAAAACCGGATGCACTCGCGAAGAAGCAGGAAGCTCCAATTTGTATGCCATAGTACCAATCTTTTGCAACACCTTGTAAGGACCATAGTACTTTGGCGACAATTTATTATCCTTCTTTGCTTGCTTGAGGGACATTTGTTTGTATGGTTGTAGCCGTAAAAATACCCAATCTCCTACATCAAAACTTCTCTCGCTACGATGTTGATCTGCCTGTTGTTCCATTCGATTTTGTGCCAAATTCAGGTTATCCTTTAAGAGTTGGAGAACTTCTTGCTGATGCTCGATGTGATCTTCCACTGCTTGAACCTTCGAATTTTCCCCTAAAGATGATGTGATGGATGGTGGATGATATCCATAAAGTGCCATAAATGGGGTCATTTTTGCTGCAGTATGGAAGGAAGTGTTATACCACCATTCAGCGAGAGGTAACCACTTGACCCATTGTGTTTGTTTATCAGATACAAAAAAACAAAGATATCCTTCCAAACATTTATTCACTATCTCCGTTTGACCATCGGATTGAGGATGATAAGATGAGCTATGAGCTAATTGAGTACCCAAACAAGAAAATAACTCCGTCCAAAAATTTCCAGTAAAAATGGGATCTCTGTCGCTCACAATAACCCTTCGGTTCCCATGTAGCTTTTGAATTGTGTCCATAAATGTGGTAGCAACTGTACTTGCTTTAAATGGATGAGATAATGCACAAAAGTCTGCATACTTGGTAAGTCTATCAACTACCACCATGATGACACTCTTTCCTTCGAACTTAGGTAAACCTGTGATAAAATCCATTGAAATCTCCTCCCAACGTTGACTTGGAATGGATAAAGGTTGTAGAAGTCCCGGGGTCTTAATTGTCTCAACTTTATTTTGCTGGAAAACCAAAAATTCCGCCACAAAATTTTGAATATCAGATTTAAGGCCATCCCAAAAAAAATCTTTCTTCACCCTGTGGTAAGTTTTTAAAAATCCTGAGTGTCCTCCTAAAGGAGAAGTGTGCAATTCCAGAAGAATCTTTTGTTTTAGTTGGGAATTCTTACAAAGACATAAGCGATCTTTGTACCATAAGGAATCATTTTTCCAACTAAATGTATCAGATGTACTAGGATCTTGCTGCAACTTTTGAATGAGTGTCCATACATCTTTTTCCTTCTTCCATTCATCTCTTGCTTCGGTTATCCAATCAGGTTGGATAATAGAAATGGCACAAAGCAATGCTTCCACCTCTTCATTCTTTCTTGAGAGTGCATCTGCAACAACATTAAGCTTTCCTTTTTTGTAGATTATTTCAAAGTCATAACCCAACATCTTTGTGACCCATTTTTGCTGCTCTTCTGAAGATAGTCTTTGTTCCAAAAAGTGTTTAAGACTATCATGATCAGCTTTTACCTTGAAGTGTCTTCCCATTAGGTAAGTTCACCATTTCTTTAGTGCATGCAGTATTGCTAACATTTCCTTCTCATAAATAGGTTTCTGTAAATACTTTCCTTTGATTGAACAACTTTCAAAAGCAATGGGTCTTCCTTCCTGCATTAAAACTGCACCAATTCCATTTCCTGAGGCATCACATTCCACAATAAAGGTTTTTGTGAAGTCTGGCGTAGCTAAGACCGGTGCATGGCACATTGCCTCCTTACGACGTTCAAAGGCCTTAGTTGCTTCAGGAGTCCATGAAAATGTATCTTTCTTCAATAATGTTGTTAGAGGTGCTGCTATTCTCCCATAATTCTTAACAAACTTGCGATAATACCCTGTTAACCCGAGAAATCCTCGCAACTGCTTTATGGTTGTTGGGACTTTCCATTCCTTAATGGCTTTAATTTTGTTAGGGTCTACTTTAACACCCTCGTGAGATACAATATGACCCAGATATTCCACCTCTTGTACTCCAAAGAAACATTTGGACGTTTTTGCATATAATTGTTTCTCCTGCAATAGTTTGAGCACCCTGTCAACATGTTCAACATGATCCTTCCAAGACCTGCTGTAGATTAGTATATCATCAAAAAATACTAGCAGAAATTTTCTAAGGAAGGGTTTGAAAATGGAATTCATCAACCCTTGAAATGTAGAAGGTGCATTGGTAAGACCAAAAGGCATGACCAAAAATTCATAATGACCCTCATGAGTTCGAAATGCTGTTTTTGGAATATCTTCAGTCTTCATTCTAATTTGATGATATCCCGAACGAAGATCCAACTTGGTAAAATAAATTGCTCCATGTAATTCATCCAATAATTCATCAATCACAGGAATGGGAAATTTATCTTTAATGGTGAGCTTATTGAGCTCCCTATAATCCGAACACATGCACCATGATCCATCCTTCTTGTGTACCAATACTACAGGAGCAGAGAAAGAACTTTGACTAGATTGAATTATACTCGCCTCTAACATTTCTGCAATCATACTTTCAATTTCACTCTTTTGGACATAAGGATATCTATAAGGCCCGATGTTTGGAGGAACACTTCCTAGAATCAAATGAATAGCATGATCATGATCACGAATAGGTGGGAGTCCTTTGGGAGTTTCAAACACCTTGGAATGATTGTCCAAGACTTGTTGGAGATCTGCAGAAATAGATGATTTTGATGTTGGAAGTTCTAGTGAGCATAATTGTGCAATTACGCCTCGTTGTTCTTTCTTTAGAAGCTTTGTCATGCCATTAGAGCTTATTATCCTTCCTGGCTTCCCTTCAATACCCCGTAATTCGACTTCCTTTCCTTCTGAAAAAAATTTCAAGAAAAGTTCTTAAAAATTAAAAGCTACCGTCCCCAAAGATTGTAACCATTGTACTCCTAGTACAACATCAGCACCTCCCATAGGAATGGAAAGCATTGGACTATTCAATACATATTCCCCCATGGTTAGCTTGATATTATGGCATTTTCCAGAGCAATTTATAGTTCCTCTATTTACAACCATCACTTGACATTCTGGTGCTGGGTATAGGAACAATTCAATTCCTTGGCTACCTTACAATGAATAAAATTATGGGTACTACATGAATCAATCAACACTATTACCTTTTTCTTCTTGATATGTCCTTCTATCTTGAGAGTTTGAGGAGTGGTAATTCCTGCCAATGCATTACATGATATGGTCGAACTCATTTCTTCTTCTTCTAGGGTTGCTTCCTGGTGTATATCCTCTTCTTTTGAAGTTTCTTGTTCATTTTCTTCCTCCTCTTCACAATCTATGTAAAATAATTTCTTCTCAGCACACTTATGACCTTTAGTGTATTTTCTATCACAACCGTAGCAAAGCCCTTTTGCTCTTTTTTCTTCCAATTGTTGTGGTGTCAACCTTGTAGGTTGTGGAAATCTAGGCGTAGCAACACTTCCTTCTTTATAGAATTGAGTGGTAGGCTTCCTTGTCGCCATTATTTTACATTCAAATTTTCTTGCCAACCTGAATGCCTTCTCCAATGAATCTGGTTCCAAAACGTGAATTTCATGTTGGATGTTATCCTTTAAAGTGCCTATGAAGAGATCGATCCTGTGTTCCTCTGGAATATCAGTTACCCTTATATTCAATTTTTGGAAGTCCTCAATGTGCTGCCCCACTAAACCTTTTTGTTTGAGATTTATCAATTGGCTAAAGAAGGTGTTTCTCTTTGTATCCTCATAATGTGCTATCATTTCCTCCATAAAAATTGACCAAATGACAATTTTTTTACGGGAGCAAAGCCATCGATACCATACAAATGTATTTTGTTCTAAATGTAAAGTTGCAATGCATACCTTTTGTGTGTTTTGTACATTATGGAGATCAAAATATTGCTCCATCTGTAGTATCCATGTTACAGGATCCTTTCCATCAAACTTCCTCATATCCATCTTTGGAATATGGTGGTTCTTCCCGCCAACATTAGAGTTTATGAATTCACAATTAACATTTATTTTGTTCTCATCATGAGGTTCTTCTACTATCTTTTCGCCATTAGGAAACCTTTCTTGTATAAACTTTGTCAAACCTTCCATGTCTGCTTTTAGAAAATTCTTCATGTTTTCCATTTTCTCATCGATCTTAGCTTCCATGTCATCAATCTTAGCTTCCATGCCCACTTCCATGCCATCAATCTTAGCTTCCAAACCAATCATCTTAGCTTCCACGCCTTTCTTCAAAACTTCCATTTCATTTTTTGTTGTTCTTTGCAAGAGCGAAATTTGCTCTTGTAATTTTGATATGTCATGTTGCCATTCTTCATCTTCATGAGTCATAGTAGAGCCTTCTAAAGGCTTAATAGGTGTTGAATTCTTTTTAGGGGCCATTTTAGAATCCAATACTGATATCTATTCTACAATATGCCCTTGGAATCAATTCAACTTGATTCTTCAAACAAGACTTATGCACTGAAAATAAAAATTAAATTAAATTAAATTAAAAATTTAAAAAATTAAAAAATAAAATTATATATATATAAATAAGAATACACACCTTTTTCTTGCTTTTGAGGAGCTCGATATTGAAACTGAATTATCTTTGTGATTTCGGATCATCAATATCTAAAATTTTGCACTGAATTATCCCTCTGAATCCTCTTTCAAATTTCATAGGTCTGACCTGATTTGGATTGTTCAAGGCAAAGCTATGTCCAATCTCCCACAATGACCTAATTATGGACAGGTTCAGTAAGAAAAATTGTACGACTTTCCATGTGTCACTGTTTTCTCCTTCGGATCTAAAATTGATAGACAAGAAACTAAAGTCCATGTACTTCTAGCCACTTCTTACAGAATTCCAATTCGATGCTCAGAGAGAGATTTATGAAGATTTCCCATGATTACCTCTTTGAGATGAAATTTGGGAGCTTGAAAAAGCCCTAACTTCCACAAATCATATCTCCAAAAATATTGCGAACCAAGATCTGAAATTTTGTGAAGATGTTCCTAAGGATTGCGGCTTCACACTCTCAAAATTTCAACTTTTGACCCTTCGTCGAAAAAAAATTATAGCGAAAGTGCCACGATGAACTGTTTAGGTTAAATTCACGACCCTACAAAATGACCTAAATTCCAGAGATCATATCTCCGAAAATATTGAGAACCAAGCTTTGAAATTTTACGAAGATGTTCCTCAGGATTTTGGCTTCTCACTCTAAAAATTTAAAATTCTAAACCTTCGTAGAAAAAAATTTATAGCGAAAATTCCACAATTACCTGTTTGGAGCAGCGAAACCCTAGAATCCAAAGCTCTGATACCAAATGTTGTGTAACCAGCTCCAAAAAGAGAAGAAAAGAGATATAAACGCCTTAGAAATGAGCCACTTCGAGGGGGAAACCTACAATACATTACATAAATGAACAATTCTTGGATGATACAATTTACAAAACCTCCTTTCTATATATAGGAGTCCATGGGGCCATAATGTAATCCTAGTGGGGCCACAATGTAATCCTAGCCGACCTAACAATAATAATTGAAGGGCACAATAATAACAATATGGGGGTTACAAGGGTACAATAATAACAATAAGGGGGTTAAACTAACAACAATAAGGGACTATACTAGTAATATAGGGACCTAACAGATCTCGCTGTTATGTACTCTATTATAGAAGGGCGCGCCCATGCCACATGTTCATGTATAAGAGATATCAATTGTATTTGTAATTGCAGGTTTTCAGAGTGGTGTTTGGTTCGAACGCATTCTCATAAAGCATTTTTCCCCTCCCTCTCCCTCGAACCTCATGCTTTAGGGGGCCTCTGTTACACAACATTTTTTCATTGTCCCTATAATCCCCATCTCGCACATTGGAGGGTCATTTATGTGAAAAATAAGAAGTGTCATGCCTTGCAAAGACCATCATTGCATCCCTTTACATGAGAGAAATATTCCTTTTGTTGACAATTCCCTGAGCAGAGCTTCAAAAACCCTTGTTTTTGCCTTGGCGCACAAGTAGCTAGTTCTACCCCGTCTAATGGAGAAAATTAACATCAGCCCCGCGCCAAGCCGTTTTATGGAATGTTTTTTTAAAATAGAGGTGGAGATTCCACTCCAAAAACTTCAAGGATGAGTCATTAGGAGTGGTTGGACTGAATAACCACATACTCCCTCCTTTAGTTTATGTTTTCCACCTCCCATGAGAACCTCCTAAAGGATAGGCCTCCCTTCCACCTTTGTAAGGATCTTAACCTCCTCCTTTTCCTCTATAAAAAGAAGCTATCTCTCCTTGCATAAGCTAGCTGAACATGGAGAATTGAAGTACTATAGTAGAATTATTGAAGAGATAGAACAAGAAGGAACTTCGTTGAGAGAGCTTAAGCCCATGCCCTCATCCCATCCGACTCCCATGACGAGTATCTGAGACGCGCTTCAGCTGAACCCCGCTGGAGGAGACTATGACGTTAAATCTTTGGTTGTACCTCTTCCTTCTATCAATATATATGCGACTATTTTTTAGGTTCCCATTTTGGGTTATGTTGTTTTTTTAAAGCAATATGCTTAGCCCTCTTTGACTGGCTAGTGATTACAAATGGAATTATTATATTGTATGATGATCTTGTTTACTGTTTTATGTGCAGGTATCTGAGAATGACTATAGAAGGATTGTGACTTGCCGAGGCAGGAGCGAGAGACCACCACTACTACAACCGTGACGACAGGATTGGATTCCAGGTAGGTCGATCTACCATGTCCTCTTTCATTCTGTAATTAGGAACCTACACTCTAGCATGTCTCTTTGCTTTCTGTGACTCCACTCTAGGGCTAGAGGGACTGCCTCTTTTCCGCGTAGAGGATTTACTCCGCTTAACAATTTGCTCGATATAATGCATTGTTGGAATTCTATTGGTTCATGAATTTATGTTCGATGATCATCTCTAATTGAGGTCCTTTGGTCTTAGTTATAACTTCCATATATATAATTTAAATATGTAATACGGTTGAGACTTGTTGATGTAAAGTTTTTCATATTCAATCGTGTATGGACATGCTCAAATATGTAAACCCACTCGATTGGGATCTTGAGTCACAAATGTAAACCCACTTGGTTATGTAATTGAGTCAAATATGTAACCCCACTTGGTTGGGTGATTGATGTAAGTATGAGTCCTTGGTGATAGGAAAGTTCATAGAGTGATGTATTTCATTGAAAATATTTCTAAAGATTCAACATGTGTTCAGGGGGAGTATGGTTGTATAGTGCAGCGTAGATCTCAACACTCTTGTATCTACAAGGAAAGAGAAACCTTGTTTCAACATCGGTCTGCCCTTTACCCTTGATTTAAAAAGGGGAGAGTAATTTGGTGTTTGAATAATGCTTATGTTGATGTGTCTACAGGTTGTGATGATCAAACACCAACATGGTTTCCATAAAGTCCAAAGGAGGATATTTTTGGAATTATGATTGCATGTGTTGTCCTTTATGGCAACCTTGTAAAAGACCAAATATATTGGTTCTTGATAAGCTAAGAGGTGGCACTATGTTGGAACAGATTGTCAGAATGATGGGACATAAGTTTTATAGATCAAAATCAGAAGATGGATAAAGGACATATCTAAGGAGCTATACGCGAGTTGGTCAAGGCAAAGTTGTGTATACATGCAGGTAAGAAGAAGCAAAGTCGTGTATGTGCTTGTGCATTAAGTTTATAATACCAGGGGTCCTTACCATGGTATTAGCCCATAATATTAAGCAAAGTAATGGTCATTTGATCCCATCCAAGAATACCATCGGCACTTGTGTGGCTTTGGCTCATGGTATTGGCTAAGGCTAACACTATATAAGGATTTGAAGATCATAGTGCTAAGTGTGAATGAATTTTTAAATTGAATGAATACTTCAATCTAAAGTATATCTGCATGGAATGGGCTATAATCAAGAGATAAATTTAATATTATGATGCACTCATGAATACAATAATGGATCAGGCTCTCAAGACTGAAATGACTATGTATTTGCATGATTGGTTTATGAGTTGTTTAGATCTATGGTCTAGGGCATGATTGCTGAAGTGAAGGGTATGATCTGAGTAAGTTTTTAGTTTTGAAGTGTTTCACAGTCCTGAAATATTTATAGATCTATACCCGGGTTCATCATGGTGAAGGTATGTATGCACGCAAATTCGGCTCCACAAAGGTGTGTATGCAAGATAGGGTTTTTCTAAAGAATGTTGAAGGAAATGTCTGATCAAATTTGTTGTATTTTTGTTGTCTGTCAATGATGTCTTCATATAGATCTGGGTTTTCTGAGTATTTATTATGCTGCTAGTTGATTGTGTATAAAGATCAGTGTTTGGGTGATTGAAAAATTATGGATGTTTACTGAATGTGTGAGGGCTCTATAAATCTGAAAAAATATGTCTAAATATCTCTGATCTATTCAGAGTCTGGTCAAAATTTTAATCTTAGTATATTAAGATCTATATGCAGGTTGCTCCACAGAAAAGCGTGTATACACACAGGTTTCCGTAATTAAAGCAGTGTATACTATTGTTTTATGAATGATCAGTGTTGCAGTTGATTTTGTGTGTTGATGCAAAAGTCTGGGTTTGGTTCTGGTCTGGGTATAGTGATATCATTATTCTGTTCGAATTTGGTTGATGGTTGTTTCTATCGATCTAAAAGTTGTGTCGAAGTAAAATTTATTGGATCTAGTGTGAAAATTTATGAAACGTGGTCTGCAGTGGGTCTGAGGGTTGAAGCCTTTAGTGTGGAAGTTGAAGCTTCCTGCCAGTAGGATTTGGCGGATCAGTTCAGGGGGTTGAAGCTCCCTTCCAGTGGTGGCTGGTACACAAGATCAAGGGGTTGGAGCTCCCTTCCAGTAGTTGTTTGAGAACGAGAGAAGGTTGCAACCTTATTCACGTGGGTGCCTGCATACTAGTATGAGTCTGCGCTGGTACAAGAATGTAAGCAGTTTTCTATATAATAAATATTGAAGACAAATATCACAGCAACGATGGTTTTCTCCCAACTTGGGTTTCCACCTTAAATCTTGGTGTTCATGTGTGTTGCTTATGTGTGATGATTTATTATGTTCTTAAATCTTGGTGTTCATGTGTGATGAATTGGGCTAAGTAAAGTTTATGAATATTTCTCTGAATTATAAGTTCACTTAGTATATGAAAGTTTCTTAACAGAAAGCCGCGTGCATACGCTATTTTGATTAATTAAATTCGTGTATAGAAATCATTAAAATAATAAAGTATTATGATTTTTAAATATTGATTCACCCCACCTCTCAGTATTTTTCCAACAATTGGAATCAGATCAGGTCCTTCTAAAGAAGCTTGATCGCTAGAAGGAAGATCTACCAAGATGAGCAATCAAGATGGAACAACATCTATGAGACCACCTCTCTTCAACGGAAACAATTTAATCTTCTGGAAGATACGAACAAGATCCTATCTTCAGACTCTTGGAGCAGATGTTTGGGAAATTGTTGAAGTGATAAATCTATTTGCATTTTTCTTCTTCTTTCCAAATATTTTTAGTCCTTATATATATATATAATTTTTTATATCTAATTTTTTTAATACTTGGCCAAAGGCCTAATAGTGAAATGGAGAACCTCCAATTACTTGAGAATCAAAACGCTTGACTTGTAATGACAAAAAGGTTGATGAATTTCGATGGCCAAAGGCCTCGACCAGACTAGCTTTATGTAGTGGTGAAGCGGTCAAAGGATTGAACAACTCTAATACCAAAGTAATGAACAAATTTTAGTTACTCAGAGGAATCCTCTGATACCAATGTAATGAACAAGGTTCGTTATAACAGGTTAAACACTCCAAAATACTTGGAATATGTAGATCTCCATTTAGGATACAAGAATACATATTAAAATTTATGAATAAGAATATGTTGTTTGTTAGCCCGCTTATATACCTAGGCAGGTGCCTCTTCACGGAAAGGTCATGTCTCATTAGACATGCCTCTTCGGTACTAATTACTAATTAATTATCATTATTTATGATTATTATCATTTACGTTATTTTTTTACATATTTTATTCATAACATACATTTGTTTTCCTCTTTGCATATCTCAAGTTATTAACCTCTCCATATCAAGGGTTTCTCAATGTTCCTATAATCCATCAGGAATATCCATATACATGAAATAATTGAACAACGAACCCCTTTTCTGAACAAAAAAACTACTAATCTAAATCCAAAAAGAAAGACTAAATTCTCAATGCAAAGAATACATTAATACAATTCCAAAATCAAACATGAACATTATTTACCTCAAAGGAAGAAGAAACCTATGAAAACAAAAAACCTATCAACTCCCTCCCTTGAAAATTACATTTACTAAACAACCACAACCCTGCACATACATAGCTTTCCGCACAAATATTTGTTATTTTATGAAGGGAAAAAATAAAATAATTTTTTTATTTTTTTTTATTTTTTTATTTTTTATTTTTTTATTTTTTTTTCGATAAAAATCCAAGAAGGGAACTAGACCGTAATGAAACTAGATTTCTCACTTCAACGAGTTACCTATTGCAAATTGCTAATAGTGAAATTTGAGCAATAGTCACTCCCCAACGATATCTAGAACTATATCATGAAGTCATACAATGAGCCAATGCACGGAAGTATATATATATATATATATATATATATATATATATGATTTCTTTAATGAAAGACAAAATTATTGACTCTTCTACAAGAAATTTATTAAAAAATCTCTATAGTTTAATATTGTTCTACTTGACAAAAGTACAACCAAAGAAATATGTCGCAACAATCACCAAACCCACAAATCCTAAACAAAGCACAAACTCATCAAATCCATGGAGGAGAAATAGGGAAAAAGAGAATTTTCCCAGTGGAAGTAGGTCGGAGAACTAACCTAAACCAAGAAGAAGGTCATTGTCTGACTCTGTCATTCCTCTGTTTTTATGCATATGATAAAAACAAAAATAATGTTTCCCAATTCCCGATGTAAAGATTCAGTCAATCACATAGTTTCTTCTGAGTGTAGATACACATTTATATAGGCAAATAAAACTGTAAATGCAAGCAAACCCCTAAAATCCAGGGAGAATTCAACCATAGCCTTGATTTCCAAGAATGGTAGAGGGCCAAATAGCACCTAACCAATGTCATTCCTAGAAATTGGGGGTGATTGGAAGCAAATCCCATCTGCAAACGATATTTTCAAGGTGAATTTAAGCTTGAATGAAATTTGGAGAGGCGAAATCATGTTTTATTGGGATTATTTTTCATAATATTGGTGGCTAAAATACAATATTTATTTATTTTTAAAACATTTTTTTGGAAAACTATAGAAATGGGGTGTAATATAAAAAAAAATGCCCCTCCAAGATATAAAACCCCTTAAATTTCACCCATGGACCAAGATTCGCCCCTAAAAATTTCTATGAATACCATGTGTTGTGAACTTACTACCATTTGACATGGCCCATCCTTTGTAGCCTATACTTGTATATATATATTTTCCTCCACATGGGCTAAGTTCCTACAAAACTTTGTGTATATGCCCTATTCACCTGGGTTGACTAAGTCTGTGAGCATATCTTTCCCTATCCACCATGGAATACCTTTGTGAAATGCATAAGTATTACCCTATCCATCATGGGCTATCTCCACATGATACACCTTGTCCACCTTGGGTTACCTCTGCATGAAAAACTTGTGTATACGCCCATATCCACATGGGATACCTCTGCATGCAAGACTTGTGTATACACCCCTATCCACATAGCCTACTTCTACGTGAAAAACTTGTGTATATTCCCATGTCCACATGGGATACCTCTGCATGGAAGACTTGTGTATACACCATTGTCCACATTGGATACTTTTGTGTGCAAAACTTGTGTATACGCCCCTATCCACCATGGGCTACCTCTATAGACTATATACCTGAGAAACCAGAATACAAAGACTTCACTCACCTGATTGGAAACCAAGACCAACTTCTAATGAATTGTAAAAAACACAAAGTTTGTAATGTGAGTCAAGAATGATTATTATTAATAGATAATTCAATCACACACACACTCATATACACTACATGTGGTCCCGAGGATTAAATTATCTAACCATGGGCCGACATCCATGCCTTAAAGGTTGGGCCTTTTTACCATACAACCATTGCATATGACCATGCCTTCGAGCCTTAAAGGATGTGCCAACGTCCATGTTATCATTCCATATAACTAGGTCCTTAGGGGTCCATGGTCACCCATGTGATGTCATTTGATGCATGTGCATTAGGCTGTGCACATAAACATGATAAGTTATTGAAGTCATACCAAGAGCCTAACAATGTGATGGGTTGATCACATACCAAGGCTAGAACATTTTAAAGTTTATTTGTGAATTTTTTTTGGATATTTAGTTAAGAGTAGTTAGAAACATCTAGTTAAAATAAATTTTAAATAGTTGATAGGATTTGATAGCTCATAGGGAGTTAGAGCTAATTACTTTAAAAAATAGATATTGTTTCCTGGTTTTGTGGAGTGAGAAAATTGGTTCACATGGGTGAACTCATTTCTTAGAATTTTTTTTTTTAGTTTTGAAAGAGAGGAACATTTTCTTTAAGTTTTTGGTGTGGAGAAGGGACGTTGTTTTTTGTTCTCTGTGTGAGACTGGAGTTAATGGAGATAGTAATTAATACATCCATGACATCAATTTGTGGGTATTGATCCTCAATCTGTGTGTACTAGATGTGGCATGTGGAGTTAGTAGCTAATTGAACAACATTCTTAGACAAGTGTTTATTAATCAGCAAATCGAATTTGTAAGTGTATGTGAGATATTATATTGCATATGCATTTGTGAGGATTGTTAACATTCATATTAATATCTAGAGATTGAAATTGATTTGTTCTTTATTATTTAGTATATTTCCAAGAGAAATTATTGTGTTGAATGAGGAATTTGTGCACTGCATTCTCTCTATTATTTACATGTGAATGAGACTAAAATATAGACCTAGAGAACCATATTACATTCAAAATTTTAATCACGGTGCTTTTGCGTCAAATATTTTGTATTGGAAAAAGCCATTTATGTTACATGTTTGAGAATACATAGCACTTTGTATCAAGCCAAGAGAAGAAGGGAATTTCACAGGGGAAAACTGTCATCAAACTTACAGTTCAATTTCTAATCAAAGGAAGAAGAAATTAAAAATCCTGCCATCTGGGTTTTGTTAAGAGCATGGTCTATTTGGTGAATCTCAAGCGGTTTTCCAAGAAAATCCTTGATTGAGGAGTTTTGGGCTGATATTTAAACTGTGTTTTTTCAGAGTGCGTGAGTGGTAAAAACGATTTGTTGTTGAATTCCATATTTTAACTAGTGTATGTGTATACAACCTGTGAGTGCCATCAATTTAAGGTATCAGAGCCTTAACTTTGTTGTTCTCTACAGTTTAGAGAGATGAATACGCAAACCGGAAGGGCACGAGGTCAAGGAGGCAGACCCACAGGTAATGCAGAACTCCAAGAAGAGATAAGGAGACTACAAGATTAGTTAGAAGCCATGGAATTGGGGAGACAGCAGGATCCTGAGGTCGAAAAGGAACCTGAAGAAGAAGGAGTAGCACTTGTTGAAGAAAATTTTGAGGTTAGGTTGTTGAGAGCAGTATTGGGCTCAAGTTCAAGGCTAAAGCCTAAAATCTTCATTTACGATGGCAGTTTGAAAGCTGGAAATCTAATAGTCTGGATCAGTGAGATGGAAAAGTATTTTGAGTATGAGGAAAATGACGAGGATAAGAGAGTCAAGTTTGCAGTGACAAGATTGAAAGATCATGTTGCACTATGGTGGGATAATGTACAGGCTGAAAGAAGGATGAATGACAAACCATTGATCAAGATTTGGGATAGAATGGTGACAAAGATGAAGAGTAAGTTCTTGCCAAAGGATTACCATCTAACTCTCTACAGACAGATGCAAAATCTTAAGAAAAAGATGATGACGGTGAGGGATTACACCGAAGAGTTTTACAAGGTGAACTTGAAAAGAGGCTATGTAGAAGATACCCCAGAGAAGACAAGAAGGTATATCAGTGGTTTGAGGCTAGATATCCAAGATAAAATCAACATACTTTCTCAAAGGACAATAGAGGAAGCATACGAGTGTGCCATGAAGGCAGAAAAAAGATATCTAGGACTCAAAGCTCTGGCAAACGACGTGGTTTTTCCAGAGGGAAAGGACAAACAAATGGAAGAGGAAATCTTCCAGCAAAAAATTATGATGAAGGTAGCTCAAATCAGTAAGGGCAGTCAAAGAAAGAAGGTGGCGGCAAAGGAGGAATATCTTACCAGAGAGGTAGAGGAAGAGGCAGAGATATTGTCTACCGGTGTTACAAATGTCTTGAGAATGACAATACATGATAGTGAGGTGCATACATAGCTCAAACCGAAGCAACAAAGACACAATCCCTGAGGCAGAGAATGTGCCAGAGACTGAAGAGGTGTTGATGATGCACAAAGTCCTATTAAAGTCAACAAAGGATACTGTTGAACCAGTCAAAAGGAAATCCTTATTCAAGACAATGTGTAAGGAATAAGGAAAATGTTGCAAATTGGTGATTGATAGCAAAAGTACAGACAATCTAGTCTCCCAAGAAATGGTGGAAAAATTGGGGTTGAAAAGTATTAAACATCCCACACCTTATAAGGTCTCATAGTTGCAAAAAAGGGACACTAATTTTTGGTGTATGAGCAAAGCGAAGTCGAGTTTCGTCTATATAACGACAAGCCTGTGGTATGTTGTCCCAATGCCGAGAGAAATTCTTCCGAACATGGCTGCATATCGAATGACACCCAAGGATAATGAGGAAGTGAGGAAGCAAGTCCAAGAATTGTTGGACAAAGGACTAATAAGAGAAATTTTGAATCGGTGTGTCGTACCTACAGTACTAAGTCCAAATAAGGGTGGATAATGGAGAATGTGCACTGACTCTAGATCAATCAACAAGATCACCATTCGCTACAAGTTTCCATTTGCACGGATGGATGATATGATGGACTACTTGTGTGGGGAAACTTACTTCTCAAAGATTGACCTAAAAAGTGGTTATTATCAAATTCGGATCAGAGAAGGAGACAAGTGGAAGACAACTTTCAAGATAAATGAAGGCTTATACGAGTGGATGGTCATGCCATTTGGCCTGTCAAATGCACCTGGTACCTTTATGTGGCTGATGAATGAAGTCTTGAAGGAGTTCATTGATAAGTTCATCATTGTTTATTTGGATGAAATTTTAGTTTTCATTCAAACTAAAGAAGAGCACTTGAGACATTTGAAGTATGTTTTAGAAATATTGCAGCAAGAAAAGTTATTGATTAACATGAATAATTGTTCTTTTATGAAGAGTGAGCTTGTATACCCAAGTTTTTTCATTTCTAAGAATGTCTTGAAAATGGATCCGGAGAAGATAGAGGCAATTGTAAATTGGCCCTCGCTTAAGAAAAGTTTTGAGGTGAGAAGTTTTCATGGCTTAGCCAACTTCTACAGGAACTTCAGTGGCATTTGTGCACCTATCATTGAAACCATTAAGAAGGATAGGCAGCCATTTTATTGGAAAAAAGAAGCAAATAAAAAATAAAAAAATAAAAAAAAATCAACTACTGAAGAAGAAGATCATTGAGAAGCCAGTGTTGAAGTTTCCAGACTTCAATCAGCCCTTTCAAGTAAGATGTGATTCCAGCGGGACAAACATTGGAGTTGTACTGAGCCAAGAAGATAATCTTGTTTCATATTTCAGCGAGAAGTTAAATGTGTCAAAACAAAAATAATCTTCCTACGAAAAATAATTTTATGTGGTGTTTCAAGCTTTGAAGCATTGGAGGCATTACTTGATGCCTAAGGAGTTTGTTTTGTACACAGATAATTCTTCCTTACAATACATTATGCAACAACATAATTTGAATCATAAACATGCAAAGTGGGTAGAATTCCTTCAAACTTTCACTTTGATTTTGAAGCACATTAGTGGGAAGGAAAATAAGATGTTTAATCATGCAGGAAATTCAAATAAAATTTTAGGCTTTGATAATTTGAAGGACTTGTATGACATTGATGTTGATTCTAAAGAAGCTATTGAAATGTGTAAGAATTCAGTCAAAAGGGACAGTATTCCATGGAAAGAGTTTATATGGACTATTGTTCAAGAACAATAAGCTATGTATTCCCGATTGCTCAATGAGGGAAAACTTGGTCCAAGAAAAGCATAATGGTGAGTTGGTTGGATATTTTGGTGTTGAGAAAACACTTGGGAAGTTGAGTCACTTCTATTTTTGGCCTAAGATGAAGGCAGATGTACAGAGGTACGTGACTAAGTGCAGGGTATGTCAACATTGGAAAGCGAGGAGTCAGAATGCTGGATTGTACATGCCTTTACCCATTCCCAACAGGCCTTGGGATTCGGAAAGTATGGACTTAGTTTTGGGTTTAGCGAGAACTCAATGAGGTAATGATTCAATCCTTGTAGTTGTGGACATATTTATTAAGATGACTCATTTCATTCTATGTTCCAAAACTGGTGATGTTACCCATGTGGCTAATTTGTTTTTTGATGAGATTTTCCAGTTGCATGGTTTTCCAAAAAGTATAATCTCTGACAGGGACACAAGATTCATAGGACACTTTTGGAGGACCTTATGGAAGAAACTTGGCACTAAGATCAATTTTAGCTCAGTCTATCATTCACAGTCTGATGGGAAAACAGAGGTTGTGAACAGGAGTTTGGGTAATTTGTTGAGGATTTTAGTAGGTGATAGACCCAAGCAATGGGATCATGTGCTAGCCTAGTCTGAGTTTGCCTATAATGACTCACCAAATAGGAGCATGGGAAGGAGTCCATTTCAGATCTTATACGGCATGAATCCGAGGGGGAATTTGTGAGCTAAGATACTTGGGGAAGCTTAAGCATAGAAATTATAATGGAGATGATTTTGCAACATAAAACATAGGTTACAAGATTCAAGCTACAACTACAAGCAGCGAGCAAATTTACACAAGAAAGCGGTAAACTTTGAAGTGGGATACACGGTCCTAGCTCACCTAAGAAAGGAGAGGTTTCCAAGGGGAGAATACAAAAAATTGAAAATGAATAAGATATGACCTTGTAAGATCCTCCACATGTTTTCAACAAATGATTATGAGCTGGAGTTACCTCCAGGCATTATCATTTCACCCATTTTTAATGTAGCAAATTTGTATTCCTACATAGTTGATGATCCAAATCAAACTTCTGGGAATATTTACCATGATGAAGGAAAGGAACAACAGTGGTTGAAACAAATGCATGTGGCAAAGAGTTTAGAGGCTAAACGAGTTTGGGATACACATGTTTCCATGAAGACCATAAGGAAATAATACTTGGAGTATCTTGTGAAGTGGAAATACCATTCGATGGAGGATTCTACTTGGATGGATGAAGAAGAAATACAGAAAGCAGGCCATTCTATAGAAGATCTTATGAGCAGGAGCTCATAACTTTTTTCTTTCTTGGGGAGTGTGATGCAGGTGCATTAGGTCGTGCACATAAACATGATAAGTTATTGAAGTCAGACCAAGAGCCTAGCAATGTGCTGGGTTGATCACATGCCAAGGCTAGAACATTTAAAAGTTTATTTGTGAATTTTTTTTGAATATTTAGTTAAGAGTAGTTAGGAAAATCTAGTTAAAAGAAAATTTAAATAGTTAAGGATAGGATTTGATAACTCGTGGGGAGTTAGAGCTAATTAGATTAACAAATAGATTTTGTTTCTTGATTTTGTGGAGTGAGGAAATTGGTTCACATGGGTGAACTCATTTCATGGATAGTTTGTTTTGTTTTTGTTTTTTTTGTTTTTTTGTTTTTGTTTTTGTTTTTTTTTTTTTTTTTGGTTGTGAAAGTGAGGAACATTTTCTTGAAGTTTTTGGTGTGGAGAAGGGGCGTCGCTTTTTTGTTCTCTGTGTGAGACTGAAGTTAATGGAGGTAGAAATTAATACATCCATGAGATCAATCTGTGGGTATTGATCCTCAATCTGTGTGAATTTGTGTGAACTGGATGTGGCATTTGGAGTTAGTAGTTAACTGAACAACATTCTTAGACAAGTGTTTATTAATCAACAAATCAAATTTGTAAGTGTGTGTGAGACAATTAATTGCATATGAATTTGTGAGGTTTTTTAATAGTCATATTAATATATGGAGATTGAAATTGATTTGGTCTTTATTCTTTAGTATATTTCCAAGAGAGATTAATGTGTTGAATGAGGAATTCATGCATTGCATTCTCTTTGTTCTTTACATGTGAATGAGACTAAAATATAGACTTGGAGAACCAGATTACATTTAGTTCGAGAATACAGAGCACTTTGTATCAAGCCAAGAGAAGAAGGGAATTTCGCAGGGAAAATCATCATCAGACTTATGGTTTAATTTCTAGTCAAAGGAAGACGAAATTCAAATTTTTTTCATCTGGGTTTTGTGCATAGCATGGTCTATTTGATGAATGGTGAGCAATTTTCCAAGAAAAGTCTCGATTGAGGAGTTTCGGACTGATCTTTAAACTGTGTTTTTCCAAGTGCGTGAGTCGTAAAAGGATTTGTTGTTTAAGTCCATACTTTAACCAATGCCTGTGTATATAGCCTGTGAGTGCCATTATCATCACACCATGTGGCAGCTCATGAGAGATGCCACATGTCACTCATTTCAGGTTTTTCACCAATCCAAATCTACCATTTTTCCCTGCCACATGGCAGCCACTAGTGGCACCACATCACTGTGATGACATCATCTAGTGATGTATCATGCTAATTGTGCTATTGACTGTCCAAAAGAGACACATGTCATTCGTCCAAAGGGTCTATGGAATCTTCATAAGAAGTGCTTCCATGTGTCAATATTTGGTTGAGCCAATAGGACTAGTTGAATGTCATGCAGCTTTCATATCATCCATCCATTTAAGTTTTGTGATTATCATTGACTGTCCCGAAAGTTGCATGCTACTTAACATCATTAAAAAATGCATAGGTTTGTACGATCTAGGTTGTCGATTTCTATGTCAATGGTGAATTTCTCTTAAAGATCTGAACTTGTTAACAAATTTGGCATTTGGGGTTTTCCCTGAAAGTTTTGGGCCCTTAATTAATATTTAACTTTAATTAGCCATAACTTCTCACCTGGGAGGATTTTTTCATAGAAAGATGTACCATTGGAAAGGTATTGATGAGGCCTATGCAACCATGTTTTTTATAAAATCATTAGGAAAACATAACTTCATGAAAATCTCAAATAAATTAAAACTCATTTTTCTTCATGAGATGAGATCTTATAAGAGATCTAGTTGTCAACTGATACAAAGGGTGTATTGTTGCTTAGGCATCATGAATGATAATGTTGTTGTCTTGGGCATCCCCCTTGGCATTAATGGCATCTTTTTGTCACCAATGAGAACACAATGTACAACAAACAACTAGGGATAGTAAGTCGATGAGATACTTGAAGACAATTGGATGGGAAAGACAATTTGAAGGTCAAGTCAATAGTTCAATGATCAAGTCAAGAGAATTTACCTAAGACAAATTCGACATGTACTCAAGCATCCAAAGGAATTCAATAGTTGATTGGATCAATTCAAGGATCAAAATTGAGCATACTTGCATAGTCGAATTAGACTAGTGGTCGAAATGGAAATCATCTATAGTGAGAACTAGTCAGAAAGCAGTTAAGAATCTCGAGATTCCTTGGATCTTATATAATGATCTTCATCCACCTATACTCAATCGAGATGCTTAAAATTAGGTTTTTATATTCTTATAAATAGACCATGATGTAAGGTTGATGAGAGATGATGATGGATGATGAATCCTCACGATTAGAAGAGATTATGTGATGTATGAATGCATTGGTCTTAGGTGTGGACCAAGATCAACTTTCACTATAAATTGGGTATAATGTTCATTTGAGAAAAAGAAGAGCAGTGAAGCTCAAAAGTTGGCTAGTTTTCCCAATTAAGGGTTTCTAAAGTAAAATATTTTTGTATTATGTAATTCTTTATGGTGTATTGTTGTCTATTTTAATATCTTTATTTTTCTCATGATCTTTGCAAGCTTATGTTAATTGTGTTTCTAGTCTAGTTTGTATGTCTAGTTGACTATGTATTTGGACTTTTGGCACCCTCAATGCAAATTAGATGCCTTAAGCCCAATGATGTTTTGATTGTAAATTGATTATATAATCTTTACTTGAAGGATATATTAAGCTTATTTCTAACTAATTTTAATCTTTTTGTTTCTTTGCAATCATGACCTATAGTGGTGACAAATGTGGGTACACATGGATGGGGGCTTATGGTGTGGGAAACCATAACTATCAAGTCAAATCATATAGGTGATGAATGAATTTCTTGTGATTTAAGGGTTCCAATAGTACAAGTGTACATAAATTAAAATAGGTTTCTATCTTTATAATTTGATTTTATTATTCATGTTTAGAATTTGGGTTGATATCGAATTCTGGATATTTTCTTACATAGAAAATAGTTCTCTCATTGAGAAATGTTTTTTTGATGGAAATTAGATATTCCAGGTCTTGATTTTGTTCTCATGTTAATTTATTATGAGCATTCTCAACTATCTTACAAATGTGTTTCCAAAAAAAATATCAAAGGAAACTAGTGTTGTTAGTGTTTGCTTGTAAATGGTTGGCAAAAGTTCTCAATCAAATGATTGTTATTCCTAGTGTGTTTGCTAAGTGTTTACATTAATATGAAAACAAGGATAAATACAAGAAAATAACTTGTTTACAATAATATGCAAACAAGGATAAATATAAGAAATGAGGAATTCAAAAGAATTCTAATTTGGCTTATGAGTGACTATTCTCTCAAGTGTTTAGTAGCAAGTATTGTTGGTTAAATTTTTCATAATTGGGCTATATTGTTCACTCACTTCTATTTGTGATTTAAATTGGGATACATGAGATGGAACACCTTTATTGAACAATTTCTTCCAACATAGTTAATAGATGCTTATCATTATGCCATTATTCTACCTTTTGAATATTTTGGCTAAATACATCATAGAAATGTCAATGCACATGTTGACCTTTACGTCGACTCATTCGTAATTATGAAATACTCACATTTAGTGTTTGTATCAGTGAACCCTAAAGGTTGTAAATAAGTTCCTAAAATGGAAAGAAGCATGATAATGTCTTGTGAAAGTCATTGTTTTATAAGGGTGGACCTCTTAGATAAGAAAATCAATTTCATCATATAATGAAGTCATAATTACTCTTGTTAAGTTGAACTCTTGCTATATAGTTTTTCCTTGTACCTTGTGGACATTAGTGGTTGGAAACAATAGTAAGTGAATTCACATGCATCCTATTTTGATAAGTACGTCTTAGTTATTCCTGCCATTGTACTCCAAACTAGATTTTGATTATACCATGATTGTTTGCAAAGCATAATGCATGTATAAATTATGGCATCCCACTCACTTAATTGACCATGAATTCTACTTTGTTTTTCCCTTTCATGTTGATTGTTTGCAACACATCTACCAATGGTTAGATTAGAGCCATCAATCTCATAGACATATTTTTCCCTTCACAAGTCCACACTTCTCCTCGCAAGAAGTATCACACAAATAGGATTTATTTTAGTTCATCTATATGGAAACTTGAATGCCCTAGACACCATTTAATTCCTACCATCTCAAGCCACTTGATCACGATTCCATGTATGTGGATTTTTCCTCATAAGTTAAATGTCCATCACTTCTATGAGAACCCTACAATCCAAGTGATGCTTATTGAAAATTTCATATAGACTGCTATTTAGCAAAAAATATTGTTCAAAATCGCTTTCTTATGGATATAAAATTTCAAATATTAAATATCAATTCCCTATGCTTTTATAAGTTTGCCATCTATCCTTCTTTTGATTTTAGTATATCATTTTTTTCTCCAATTTTATTCCTATAATATCTATTAATAGTTGTTAAACAATTGGAGGAAACTAAATACACCAATACTTATCTCCTTTGCTTTTGATTCTACTTCCTATTTTTGTTATAGTGAAAATGCATATCTCAATGTGTTGGACTTATTAAAACTCCCAAATTCACCCTTGAATTGGCTTTAAATCATCTAAATTAATTTGACATCCCTAGCCTCCAACTTATCACCTTTTCTTTGGATTCAAGTTTCATAACTTCTTATCTTGTGCATATGTTTGTTTAAATCACTTTGTAGATTTAAATAGAGCTTCCAATAAATTGGCAATGAACTATCCTAATGAAGTCTTCAAGCCTTGAACTTAGCTTAAAGATGACTACACATTCATGTAATAACAGAGGGTGTTCTATTGCTAGCAATTAAGGAAGAGTCCCCCTCGATTACATGGTAAGCTTTGGGCCAAGTCCCAATTATGTGGTCCAACGGTTAGGTGGGGAGGTTTTGTCTCCAGGGTCTCATGGTCTAATCCTGCAAGACTATGTACGCTGTGAGTTGCTCTAGGTGTGAATTCTTCGTTGAAAAAAAAAATGGTCCAACCACCACAAGTATGGTAATTGATGGCAATAAAACAATTAATTGCTTCTTTTGTTCACAATTAGCAAGAGGCTCAAATTGCATAAATAATAGATGTAATCAAAATTTATTTTGTAGAGTATTTCTATTGGTGAGACATGTGAGCGATAAGACTCACATTTATAGATCATATTGACATGAGAGTGATTAAATTTGTGGTTTTGAAGTGGTTATTGGCACTTAGAAAAGACTCAAACCTAGTATGAATAAGGCATTTAAAAGAGAGGCAAGGAGAGTTAATATATCTAAACAAGTGAATCCAACAAGAAATTCAATAGTGGAGGTAGAAAGCAGATGAGAAGGAAAAAAACTTGACATATGCCAAGACTCCACCAGGTGGAATTGGAAAATCCAATATTGCATCTCTTGCAATTGTGAAAAAATTCACCTAGTGAAATAATTAGCAAGAGAGTTTCGTTGAATTGAATACTTATGTATACCAAGATTTGGAAATAAAGAAAGAGACAATGAAAAATCTACAAGTTGTTATCCAAGAGACCAATACATCTCTCCCACTATGGTTGTGGAAGCTAAAACCATGATATAATCAAGAATGGAAAACTCATCTTCCAAGATCCTTCCTAAAGATCCCTCTAGTGATTCCTAAGAGCACACTAGAGGTATCAGATCCAATTATTGACGCAAATAAGTTACAAAGATGAGTGAGAAAGGCCGAGGGACTATGAACTTTGATGTACCTTAACAAAGACCAAAGGCTAGGTGAGAAAAGCCAAGGATCGTGAAATTTGTTGTAGCTGAACAAAGACTCAAGCATGAAGGCCTAGGATTTTATGGACAAGTACAAAGAAAAGGTAGGCTAAAGCCACACCTTTTCAAGGAAAGCATCACAAGCTAAAAAAGGTATGGCTTAATATTTTTGGTTTGTTTCATTCCAAAATAGGTCAAAAGGCAATATTTGGCACTATAGAAGACCAAATAGCATATGCAAAAACTATTACTACTACACCAAACAAACTAGACATTGAAAGGTGAAATGTTGGAGGCTTCTAAAACTCCATCCCAAGCACTCAATAGTGAAGTAGAAAATTTGGAGAGTTAACATTAAGGATAAGAGGGGCAACTTAACAATGTGAGCAATGGTTGTCCAACAACCTATTGCACCACAAAAAATCATATATAACCAAGAGATCGAAATAAGGTCATGCTAAAAGCAACCCCTATTTGGTGCTTTAACTTTCATCATCCAGTGGAGGCACCTTTCATAGATATTTGCAAGAGATCATCTCGAGGTGGCAAGGTAGGGAGGCATATGCAAAACAACAATTTTGAAAGAAATTGTAACTTTTTCGACCAAAACCTTGCAAATGTGGAGGTGTGATCCAAATTGGATCTTAACTAAATGTCTTTTATAAACTTTGTAATAAGTTTTTAATTGTTTTAGCAAAGTTAAGTGAATAGTTTAAAAATTCTTCTAACTTGGAATAAGAAAATGAATGATTGTGATGGTTGGTTTCCAAGGAACTTAAATATGAAGTTTGTAGAGAAAAAAGGGAATTTGAGAGATGAGAAAAGGCCAACTTGAGATGAAAAGTGCAATGGCAAGGAAGAGGAAGTGTGTTCAAAAGATCAAAGGTTGTCTCTAAGCATAAACCATCTACAATGTTTCGTGAGTAAGAATACATTAAAAATCTAAGGGAGAATGCAACTTATTATTGTAAGAATTTCCTTTAATTAAATCCCTACGGAGGATTTCTCTTGGGTTTCTAGGGTAAAATCTCTATTGCCTATGGTTCATTTAACTTCTCTTGGTTGACCTATAGATGTGTTAATTCACTAATTGGGGGAACTTTTTTCCTATATAAAGCTTCGTTCTTGTTTAAATCAATTTGTAAATGAATCACAACAATAAATACAATTTTCTATATCAATCAATTCCACACCCACAAGTTTGCATGGTCTCTCATTTTAGCTACATGTGTGTTAGATCTCTACACATTTTTGCATATATGCAACATAGTATCGTTGGTTGTGTTCACTCCAACAAGGGACCAAGGAAATGGCATCCATTTTGATTCCCAAACAGTGTGGCCAACCCAACCATAATAGAGGTTCATTTTCCTTGACTTGGGAGGGGATGTGTCTACGTCTTTTACAAGAAAATTGATCGAGCCTCGAAGAAAGCAAGATTGAGCCATTAAATGAAATCCAATGGCCTTTGTTCAATAGGAAACCATTTTCCTTTGGGCTATAAAAATCATCTTGGCTCCCCATTGGAAAACAAAGGACCAATTCCCTTTGAAATGAGGACATCAAATATTTCATAAAGAGAATGCAATTTGTTAAGCCATATTTTTTAATTCCCTGCCGAAATGTTGATGGGCTCTGGGTACATTACAACCATACATTGGTATGTCTACATAATTTGCTGAGCATATATATATATATATATATATATATTATATATATATATATATATATATATTAGCGATGAATTGAATTGTGTTTTATGCCCAGTCAGTTGACATGTGTTCTCATATTTTGACAATCAACTACGATAGAGTTCTTCATTTAATAGAATTTAATAATCTATGAAAAAGCATGCATGTATCTATCAAACTTGCAAAGTTATTACCATCTCACTTAGCATTTTATATAATTAGCAAAGAGAGGCTAGAATCCATCTCAAATTGTATAGACAACAATGACAACTAAAATTGACAAAATATTTGTGTTGGTGAGGTGTTTATAGATCGATTGTTTACTCCAAATTGCCACTAACCTACAATTTAAATCTTGTGAAATAAAATTTTTGTATATTGACAATATTTGTGTTGGTGAAGTGTTTATAGATCAATTGTTTACTCCAAATCGCCACTAATCTACAATTTAAATCTTGTGAAATAAAAATTTTGTATATTGACAAAATATCCGTGCTGGTGAGGTGTTTATAGATCAATTGTTTACTCCAAATAGCCACTAATCTACAACTGAAATTTTGTGAAATAAAAATTTCGTATATTAGAATTGTTCCACCCAATATTTACAAACGCTATGCAAATCCTATTTAAATTTTCCAAGTGAAAATAGAGCAATGATGCTTTTGTTCAATAAATTTTCTCAAGGTTACATGGATTCATGAAAATTCAATTTTCATGCATATGTATTAGCATTAAAGCGCACTTTATACATCTCCAATTGATCAATATTCTAAAATGTAAATCTTATGAAAGAAAAAAGTTTTTTTGTGATATAATATTTCCATCCAAAATTTATATTCACTTTGTAATGCACCTCTATTTATTTGTACTAGAAAAATATAAAAATAATTATTTTGTCCAAGGAATTGCAGAAGTTCAACATTCTTCATTTAAAACACAAACATTCCTCACATCTACATTCAAAAGGGCATGGTGCCACCCTTTTTTGAATGCAATAACTAACCTAATAGTTTAAAAGCAACATACAATGTGGATACAATAGCTAACCTAATAATTTAATTGTGAAATATATGCAACATACACCAAACTCCCTCAGATCTACATTCAAAAGGGCATGTTGCCTCATTTTTCTGAATGCAATAACTAGCCTAATAGTTTAAAAGCAGCATACAATGTGGATACAATAGCCGACCTAATATGCAACATACACCAAAGTCTATAATTATATTTCCATGTAAGGTCATGTATCTCACATTGTTTATTAATTTTTTTATAAATTATACGCACCAAAGTAAATCCATCTTTAACTCCATCATTGCTTTGAAAATTGAAAATCGTAATTACATTTTCAAGTAATGTCATGTGTCTCTCATTATTTTTATTTTTTATAAATTATATGTACCAAGGTAAATCCATCTTTAACTACGAAGCTATTAAGAATCAAATGGATTAAAAATTTTGAAAAAACAAATCAATTAGTGTTGATATATATTATCTCATTATCAACATCAAAAAATTGAAAATGAATAAAATTCAAATAGTGTCGATTTATATCATGTTGAAAATTAAACATCTCTCTTATAGTCTTGGTAGAATGCACCTTGCTTCTCAATTTAAAATGTGAATTTTAATTTTGCATCTTAAATCAATTAAAAACAATTACTATTTCCTTATTTCTCTTAAAATGAAAAGAAAAGAAAAACCTTTAATTAATTCAATGTAATGAATTTGTTAAAAGAGACAAATCTATTTAAAATTTTAACAAAGAGATGAATTTTTTTTTTTAAAGAGCCTAACACCAGTGAAAATCCTCAAGACATGCATAAGGATGAAGAATAATGTGAAGGTGGCATTATAAAAGCATTAAACACATGTTCCTTTATAAAGAGTTGTAAAATACATCTCATTTCTCTTAATCCAATAAAGAAATGCATGTGGTTATGAGGGTTAACATGAAAGACGTATATTATTTTCTCTCTTAATGAGTTGTTAAATGCATCTCCTTTCTCTCAATTAATTTTGTTGTATGCGTCCCCTTTTTCTCAATTAATTTTAAAATGTGAATTTTAATATTTCATAATCAATTAAAACAAATTTTATTTCTCTATTTCTTAAAGACGAAGGCACACTAAGCTATCTTTTGATAAATTTCCCTTCTGTTTGATAATTTGTTAAATATGTTTTAATTTATTAAGCACAAACAAATTTATTTACATAAGAAAAGGAAGCCAACACCAATTAAAATCCAAGATACTCAAAACAAGCATGTGGTTATACTGTCATGAATTTTAAAGTGGTATCATAAGGGCACTAACCACATATTCTTTGTATATTCCAGTTGCATTGATACATATGTCCATGCAATATTGGAAAGGATATTCTAGATATCTCATGGTTATACTGTCATGAATTTTAAAGTGGTATCATAAGGGCACTAACCACATGTTCTTGGTTTATTCCAGTTGCATTGATACATATGTCCATGCAATATTGGAAATGATATTCTAGATATCTCATGGTTATACTGTCATGAATTTTAAAGTGGTATCATAAGGGCACTAACCACATGTTCTTGGTTTATTCCAGTTGCATTGATACATATGTCCATGCAATATTGGAAATGATACCAACCACATGTTCTTTGTATATTCCAGTTGCATTGATACATATGTCCATGCAATATTGGAAAGGATATTCTAGATATCTTGAAAATCATATTGCTGTAGAGATGGGAAATATTTAGTAAACCAAGATTTGATATACTCTATGATAGCATTAGAGTATGACAAGCATTCAAACATAACCATCAAAGATACCAAATTTTTTGGATATCATTTGTGAATTTCAAATACGGAAACAAGGTCAGAACCTCAAATATGGAAATAAAGTCAAAGAGAAAGTTATCATCCATAAATTAGAGTTAGCATTATTATATTTTTATACTTGCAATTGTCACTGAAAAGCGCCATCCTGAAAACATTTCAGTGGCATGTCAAAGGGGTGAAGCTTCCAGTTACATAGTTTTATACCCAATACTAGTTCCCCAACAAAATCAGCACACAAGAAAAATTGTGTGCCTGCTGAATATATTTCTTTATACCATGTAGAAGGTTGCCCTCAAAAAATCACCAATAGAAAAACTGCTAAATTCTATGTTATCAGATCCACATTCCGTGGATTGCTTTTCCAATTTGGAAGCGTAGGACTTGCACGAGCTTTGCATTCGGATTAACTGTCGGATTTCTTTCAAAAAAAGACATTTTTGTTAGAACATGTTGAAATCCAAAATCAACAAGCAAAGTGGGAGAGTCTAAAGCCCTAATTTTCTCTATAAAATAGTCCCGGCCCCATTCTGAAACAAAGAATAAGTTTTTCATATAAATTTGCACATCTTTCATAAAACTCAAAGTTTCTCTATAAAATAGTCCCTTCGCCATTCTAAAACACAGGAACAAGTTTCTAATGTAAACTCGCATTTATGAATTTGAGTGATTTAAAGCAAAATATATCCAGAAATCCCAACAGTATATGTTTCTACTTCATAGTAATATTAATATTTGTAATTTTTATTTATCTTTTCCTGTCTTCGAACCCTAACTTCTCAAAAAATCAACAGATCAGACACATCCCATGCAATTTATAGCTCAACTTAGTAAAATAGAACAAAAGTTAATAGTTTTTTCAAGTCTCTGCAGTAATTAACTGACGGAAATTGTAAAATAAGAAGAGCATCCATCCAAACACAACTCACAAAATAGATTGCCTTCATTTGACACAGAATTCACGAAACCGAAAGTAAAACATAGAAAATTGTTTTATAAACATAGAAGAAAAATACGCATTGAAATGAAACAAAATTTTTATTGCTCGGCTATTGCAGAACATAACGAATTATATGGTAAGCTCATTACAAAAATAAGCATGGTCAGAAGCACCATCCAGAGGAGCGTTTACAATTGCTCCACGTGTCTCGTTATCAATGGTGGACAAGAATCTGCTCGCAAAAGTTCTAGGCGGTTTGATTGTGGTGAGAACTGGAGGACATAATCTTCATCTGAAACAACAGCGAGTGCAACCATTTCAGAAGAAAAGACATTAACCTTTCTGCAACTATTATAAGCTATGCAAAACAAATATGATAAACTAGAAGCCAAGGCAGCCAAGATTTTGCTTTAATAATAGAGATGAAAATTTTTACTCGAACGTCAACAAAACAAAAATGGCATGCTGGCAAAATTATAGAAACCGTGGGTATGATAAATTGGCAGAAAAATCCAGTGTGGGTGTGGCACTCATCCAGAAATTAAGAATCAGAATCCTCATGCTATTTTTTCACTTGATAAATTTAAATTTTTATGTTTTATATTGGGAAAAAAAATAAAAAAGATAAACCGAATTAAAGCATATCAACTATTTAGTGTTCCTTCATATTGGGGAATGAGATTAATCAATGGTAAATAGTAAATAATAACTAGCATCTGTAGTCCTCATGAAATTCCAGTCTCGAAATGGTCATAAAATCTTGAAAAACTAATGAAGCAAACACTTTCCACTATGCTCCAAATTCTTCTCAATTAAAATGCCTCTCGGGAAATGAAAAACAACAGCAAGAATGAAAAATGATTTAAAAAGTGTTTTTTTCATTATCCTGCCTAAGTCTGTGACTTTGAGTCTGACCAAACGTCCTTTAATCCTATCTGGTTTGTCTGATGAACTGACCATGTTCAACCAAACTTCAGGAATACTCATATTTTGACCTCTGCATATCCAGGCTGAAGTGACTGAAGTGTCTACCAACTGTGCTAATAAATTACAATGAGCTTGTTGAATTGGCAGGACTGGTTACCCAGGAGTCCAGTAGATGTTGTGGCACCATACAGACAGAGTAACTAAAATTGTGGTGAGGCTGGTTATCTTGATGATGAAATCTGAATCATATCTGAAATCTGCAATGATTCTGTCACCGGAAACAGATCATATTTTAGGAAAGAAATCTGATCCAATATATACAAAAAACAAGAATCTGATAGATCTTAGATTCCCAGATTCCAAGAAGATATGGATGAGGGTATACCCTAGGGAGAACCCAGTGACTGGATACTGCTGGTATGAATGTGCATTTGCAGCCATGAAAGATTTCATCCAATCTAATAGTTAACAATTAGAGTAAGGGCACTACTACCAAACCAACCAAGAAGATGGGGAGTCTGAACTGTAAGACCATGGAAAAGTAGATACATCTCAACTTAATTCCATGGTGTGGTGATAAAACTGCTGAGCTAGAGCATTGTGTAGACATGGACCAAAGATCAAAATCATAAATAAAGAGTTAAAACTTAAAAGCTGGTTTCTCCATCACAATTACTCAAGGATGATGTTTTAGCCAAAGTCACAAACTAATTTGTTGAATTAACTAACTTCATCTTTGAAAGTCATGATTTAATATATACCGTGGCACATTGGTGAGAATAATTTAATAGCCAGTGTCCTCAACTACAAAAGTTGCAATTCAAGTTCTAAGTCAAACTTGCACCAATTCGGGGTGTGAGCAGAACCAATCTTTCTTTGAGCGGATTCACATGGAGAAGAGAAACCATTTGTAACAACAGCAATTAAATGATCTCACCTTCATGCAGTGCAATCTCTAACTACAACGCAAGCAATTACTAAACAGAAGACCTGATACAGAGCCCACTGCCTTGGATGATATTGATCTAACCTCAAAATGGGTAGAGGACAATCAAGTGGCAAATTTTAATCCTAATATTTATGACTTGAGGTGGATAGGGTTGGATGATGATCCACTAGTAGCACTAGGCATGGAAAGGACTAGTCATGCTACTACTGGTACAATTACAGATGTCCATTTCCAATAGTGCTGAATCGCTGATGAGTTTGATGATTGATCATGTTGATCAGTGATATCAATATGTAGTAGGCTAGTAGTAGCTTGTAGCATGTTGTTCTTTGGACTCTAGGGGCCATTTAGAGGCTCATTGATTATTTTGTTCCCAGTACGTATTTCAGTCAATGTGATTTTGCTATATTCACCCTTACATGGTATATACATGAGCAGACTTTGCACATTTTATCTCTAATGGTTTGGAATCACGGTTTGGATTCTCTTAAATATTTTTTCATTAAAATTTCAATATTTTATGCATCTTTCAGGAAACCAATTCATAAATTATAGGCCAGTCCAATTCTGATCGGAGTTCCATCTAAGTCCATAAAACCCCTGACCAGTTCCAACTCCAATTCCAACTTTTAAAGGACTGATTCCAGTAAGCTCTCTATTCAACATTATATTCCCCTTGTTTGCATGGCATCATTTGAACCTTTTCACATGAAATATTTTCTTAAAATTGATGAATAGTGTAAACAGCATTGCAAAAATTGAATTGTTTATTTCATGAAACACCTTGTGTAACAATAAAATGTGTTAATGTACTGTAGTAA
>JAXQQM020067689.1:0-60000 GCA_034641835.2 Pinus albicaulis
ATATCAACCCATAGTGCTAACATAGAAAGAGTACAAGCACAAGAAACCGGGCACCGTAAAGAGCCTAACAATGAAGAGGACAGTCATCTCAAGGAGCCACACACAAAAACCCATCCAATTCCGAGAACACGGAGTGAAGGGGGAATTGTTCACATATGCCTCCAAGGACGAGCATGGCCAACATTACCGCTCATGTGCTATCCAGTGGGGATGGAGAGAATATGAATGTTGACCACCCTACAAATGACCCAAGGCCATTCTTCAGGCACACTCGAACAAGCAACTCAATTACCAACCCACCTTTCACACGAAAATCCAACCCCTCCGCCCACCAAAAGGGGAGGAGGTGAACAATATAGCGAGGAGCCGATTTCACGAAGGCAACGAGACAAAAGCCCACCTCTCCAACCCACCAAAAAGGGAGGAGGTGAAAAATATAGCGAAGAGCCAACATCGACGGAGCTAACGAGCGAGCAAGGGGCACGAGAGCGACATAGGTGACCAGCCAGTTGTCTCAAGGAGCCACATACAGCGACCTCATCCAACTCTGAGAACACAGAGCGAAAGGGTAACTCTTTTCACATATGCCTCCCAGGACAAGCATGGCCAACATTACCGCTCATGTGCTACCGAGTGCGGATGGAGAGAATATGAATGTCGACCACCCTACAAATGACCCAAGGCCATTCTTCAGGCACACCCGAACAAGCAACTCAATTTACCAACCCACCTTTCACACGAAAATCCAACCCCTCCCCCCACCAAAAAGGGAGGAGGTGAACAATATAGTAAGGAGCCGATTTCACGAAGCCAACGAGACAAAATCCCACCTCTCCAACCCACCAAAAAGGGAGGAGGTGAACAATATAGCGAAGAGCCAACATCGACAGAGCCAACGAGCGAGCAAGGGGCACGAGAGCGACATAGGCAACCAGCCAGTTGTCTCAAGGAGCCACACACAGTGACCTCATCCAACTCTGAGAACACAGAGCAAAAGGGTAACTCTTTTCACATATGCCTCCCAGGACAAGCATGGCCAACATTACCGCTCATGTGCTACCGAGTGGGGATGGAGAGAATCTGAATGTCGACCACCCTACAAATGACCCAAGGCCATTCTTTAGGCACACCCGAACAAGCAACTCAATTACCAACCCACCTTTCACACGAAAATCCAACCCCTCCCCCCACCAAAAGGGGAGGAGGTGAACAATATAGCGAGAAGCCGATTTCACGAAGCCAACGAGACAAAAGCACACCTCTCCAACCCACCAAAAAGGGAGGAGGTGAACAATATAGTGAAGAGCCAACATCGATAGAGCCAACGAGCGAGCAAGGGGCACGAGAGCGACATAGGCGACCGGCCAGTTGTCTCAAGGAGCCACACAGAGCGACCTCATCCAACTCTAAGAACACAGAGCGGAAGGGTAACTCTTTTCACATATGCCTCCCAGGACAAGCATGGCCAACATTACCGCTCATGCGCTACCGAGTGGGGATGGAGAGAAGACGAGAGTCGACGACCCGACAAATGACCCAAGGCCACTCTTCAGGCACACCCGAACAAGCAACTCAGTTACCAACCCACCTTTCACACGAAAATCCAACCCCTCCCCCCACCAAAAGGGGAGGGGGTGAACAATATAGCGAGGAGCCGATTTCACGAAGCCAACGAGACAAAAGCCCACCTCTCCAACCCACCAAAAAGGGAGGAGGTGAACAATATAGCGAAGAGCCAACATCGACGGAGCCAACGAGCGAGCAAGGGGCATGAGAGCGACATAAAGCACGTCACCGTTCCCCAAGGAGCCACACAGAAAGCAACTATCCAACTCTTTTCACATATGCCTCCCAGGACAAGCATGGCCAACATTATCGCTCATGCGCTACCGAGTGGGGATGGAGAGAAGATGAGAGTCGACGACCCTACAAATGACCCAAGGCCACTCTTCAGGCACACCCGAACAAACAACTCAGTTACCAACCCACCTTTCACACGAAAATCCAACCCCTCCCCCACAAGCAAGCAAAACGGGAGGAGAAGAACAATATAGAGAAGAGCCGACATCGACAAAGCCAACGAGCGACATATCAAAACGCTGATTTCAACATAGCAAACGTGCGACCAAGGGGCACGAGAGAGAGTTACCGGAGCGCCGATTTCAACAACGCCAAGAGGCAGCCAGTCATCTCAAAGAGCCACACACAACAACCCCATCCAAATGCTAGAAAACAGAGTGGACGGGAGATTGTTCAAACATGCCTCCAAGGACAAGCATGGCCAACATTACCCCTCATATGCTACCGAGTGGTGATGGAGAGAAGAAAGTCGACGACCCTACAAATGACCCAAGGCCATTCTTCAGGCACAACCGAGCAAAACAACTCAATTACCAACCCACCTTTCACACGAAAAGAAAATGTGATAAGCACACCCTCGGACAAAACAGGGCGACCCGAACGCCCCCGTCCGTGCGCCCTCACCCAGGGCGACACGGAGCACCCCCCCGAACGGACGAACATCGGAGCAAACAGCAAACGGGCCGCCCGGACGTGCACAAGGCACCCGGGCGGTCACAACTTAGCAAATATGGCACAGGCGCCCTCGGGCCAAACGACCCGACCTGAACGGACGACCTCACCTGGCACGACCAAACGACCCGACCCGAACGAACGCCCTCACCCGGGGCGACACGGCGCGCCCACCCGAACGGACGCACATGGGAGCAAACGACAAACGAGCCGCCTGGACGTGCACAAGGCACCCGGGCGGTCACAACTTAGCAAATCTGACACAGGCACGCCCTCAAGCCAAACGACCCTACCCGAACGGACGCCCTCACCCGGCACACCCACCCGAACGAACGCCATCACCCAACGCGACACGGCACGCCCGACCCGAACGGACGCACATGGGAGCAAACGGAAAACGGGCTGCCCGGACGTTCACAAGGCACCCGGGCGGTCACAACTTAGCAAATCTGACACGGGCGCCCTCAGGCCAAACGACCCCACCCGAACGGACGACCTCACCCGGCACGCCTACCCGAACGGACGCCCTCACCCGGCACGATACGGCGCGCCCACCCGAACGGACGCACATGGGAGAAAACGGCAAACGGGCCGCCCGGATGTGCACAAAGCACCCGAGTGGTCACAACTTAGCAAATCTCACACGGGCGCCCTCGGGCCAAACGACCCGACTCGAACGAACGCCCTCACCCGGCACGACACGACGCGCCCACCCGAACGGATGCACATGGGAGCAAACGGCAAACGGGCCGCCCGGACATGCACAAGGCACCCGGGCGCTCACAACTTAGCAAATCTGACACGGGTGCCCTCAGACCAAACCACCCGACCCAAACGGACGACCTCGCCCGGCACGACCAAACGACCTGACCCGAACGGACCCCCTCACCCGGCACGACACGATGCGCCCACCCGAAGGGACGCACATGGGAGCAAACGGCAAACGGGCTGCCCGGATGTGTACAAGGCACCCGGGCGGTCACAACTTAGCAAATCTGACACGGGCGCCCTCGGGCCAAACCACCCGACCCGAACGGACGCCCTCACCCGGCACGACACGGCGCGCCCACCCGAACGGTCGCACATGGGAGCAAACGGCAAACGGGCCGCCCGGACGTGCACAAGGCACCCGGGCGGTCACAACTTAGCAAATCTAGCAAATCCGACACGAGCGCCTGCCAAAACCACCCGACCCAACCACGCCGCGCTCACCTGCACGCCACCCGAACCCGGATGCCTCTCTACCCGGGAGCGACACGGCGACGCCTAACCAAACGGGACGTACATGGGAGCAAATTCAAGAACGGCCAATCTTGGGATGCACAAGGGCACCCGCACACAACTTAGCAATCCGACACGGCGCCTCGCGCAAACCCAACCCGAACCTGACGCCTCACTCGCACGCGCCCACTCCGAACATGCCCTCACCCGACAAGGACACTCAAGACGCCCGACCAAACGGACGCACATGGGAGCAAACGGCAAACGGGCCGCCCGGACGTGCACAAGGCACCCGGGCGGTCACAACTTAGCAAATCTGACACGGGCACCCTCGGGCCAAACGACCCGACCCAACCCGAACGGACGCCCTCGCCCGGCACGCCCACCCAAACGAACGCCATCGTGCCGCACGACCCGACCCGAACGGACGCCATCACCCGGCACGACCGAACGACCCGACCCGAATGGACGCCCTCACTCGGCACGACCGAACGACCCAACCAAATCGACGCACATGGGAGAAAATGGCAAACGGGCCGCCCGGACGTGCACAAGGCACCCGGGCGGTCACAACTTTGCAAATCTGACACGGGCGCCCTCGGGCAAATGACCTGACCCGACGAATGGACGCCCTCGCAGCCGCCCACGGAACGGACGCCCTCACCCGCCACGACCAAACGACCCGACCCGAACGGACGCCCTCACCCGGCACGACCGAACGACCCGACCTGACCCGAACGGACGCACATGGGACCAAGCGGCAAACGGGCCGCACGGACGTGCACAAGGCACCCGGGCGGTCACAACTTAGCAAATCTGACACGGGCGCCCTCCGACCAAACGGCAGAGCCGGCCGGGAACCGATGCCCTCGCAGCCGCCCACCGACGGACGCCATTGTCCACGACCAAGCGGCCCGGCCGAACGGAGCGCCCTCACCCGGCACGACCGAACGGCCCGGCCGAACGGAGCGCCCTCACCGGCACGACACGACGCGTGGCGAACGGACGCCCTCACCGGCCGACCGAACGGCTTCGACCGAGCAGGACGCCCTCACCGGCACGCGAACGGCAGGCCAAACGGACGCACATGGGAGCAAACGGCAAACGGAGCCGCCGGACGTGGAGCAAAGGCACCGGGGCGGTCACAACTTAGCAAATCTGACACGGGCGCCCTCGGGCAGAGCGGACGACCCGAACGGACGCCCTCACCCGGCACGCCCACCCCAACGGACGCCCTCACCCGGCGCGACACGGCACGCCCGACCAAACGGACGCACATGGGAGCAAACGGCAAACGGGCCGCCCGGACGTGCACAAGGCACCCGGGCGGTCACAACTTAGCAAATATGACACGGGCGCCCTCGGGCCAAACGACCCGACCCAGCCCGAACGGACGCCCTCGCCCGGCACGCCCACCCGAACGGACGCCCTCACCCGGCACGACCGAACGACCCGACCCGAACGGACGCCCTCACCGGCACGACGACGGCAGAGCCCGAACGGACGCCCTCACCGGCACGTGAACGGCCAGGCCAAACGGACGCACATGGGAGCAAGCGGCCGTGGGGCGCACCAGCGGACGTGCACAAGGCACGGATGGTGAAACTTAGCAAATATGACATGGGCGCCCTCGGGCCAAACGGCAGGCAGAGCCCAAATGGAGCGCCCTCCTGGCACAGCCAGGAAACGACCCGACCCGGCCGGACGCCCTCACCCGGCACGGCCGAACGACCCGACCCGAACGGACACCCTCACCCGGCACGCCCACCCGAACGACACGAATGGACGCCCTCACCCGGCACGGCCGAACGACCCGACCCGAACGGACGCCCTCACCTGGCACGCCCACCCGAACGACACGACCGAGCAGGCCCTCACCGGCCAGCCAGAAACGACCCAACCAAACGGACGCACATGGGAGCAAACGACAAACGGCTCGCCCGGACGTGCACAAGGCACCTGGGCGGTCACGACTTAGCAAATCTGACACGGGCGCCCTCGGGCCAAACGACCCGACCCGACCCGAACGGACGCCCTCACCCGGTACGACCCGACCCGAACGGACGCCCTCACCCGGCACGACCGAACGACCCGACCCGAACTGACGCCCTCACCCGGGACGACCGAACGACCTGACCCGAACGGACGCCCTCACCCGGCGCGCCCGACCAAATGGACGCACATGGGAGAAAACGGCAAACGGGCCGCCCGGACGTGCACAAGGCACCCGGGCGGTCACAACTTAGCAAATTTTACACGGGCACCCTCGAGCCAAACGACCCGACCCGACCCGAACGGACGCCCTCACCTGGCACGCCCACCCGACCCGGCCCGAACGGACGCCCTCACCCGGCCCGACCAAACGACCCGACCCGACCCAAACGGACGCCCTCACCTGGCACGACCGAACGACCCGACCCGAACGGATGCCCTCACCCGGCACGATCAAACGACCCGACCAAATGGACGCACATGGGAGCAAACGAAAAACGGGCCGCTCGGACGTGCACAAGGCACCCGGGCGTTCACAACTTAGCAAATCTGACGCGGGCGCCCTCGGGCCAAACGACCCGACCCGACCCGAACGGACACCCTCACCCGGCACGCCCACCCGACCCGACCCGACCCGAACGGAAGCGCTCACCTGGCACGACCAAAACGGCAGGCAGAGCCGAACGGACGCCCTCACCGGCACGCCCAGGCCCGACCCGACCAGGCAGAGCCGAACGGACGCCCTCACCGGCACGCCCACCAGGCCCGGCCGATCCGACCCGGCCGAACGGACGCCCTCACCCGGCACCCCCACCCGACCCGACCCGAACGGACGCCCTCGGGCCAAACGACCCGACCCGACCCGAACGGACGCCCTCACCCGACACGACCAAACGACCCGACCCGACCCGAACGAACGCCCTCACCCGGCACGACCAAACGAACCGACCCGAATAGACGCCCTTGGGCCAAACGACCCGACCCGACCCGAACGGACGCCCTCACCCGCCACGACCAAACGACCCGACCCGAACGGACGCCCTTGGGCCAAATGACCCTACCCGACCCGAACGGACGCCCTCACCCGCCATGACCAAACGACCCGACCCGAACGGACGCCCTCACCCGGCACGACCAAACGACCCGACCAAACGGACGCACATGGGAGAAAACGGCAAAAGGGCCGCCCGGACGTGCACAAGGCACCTGGGCGGTCACAACTTAGCAAATCTGACACGGGCGCCCTCCGATCAAACGGCCCGACTCGAACGGACGCCCTCACCCGGTGCCACATGGCCCGCCCGACCGAACGGACGCACATGGGAGCAAACGACAAACGGGTCGCTCAGACGTGCACAAGGCACCCGGGCGGTCATAACTTAGCAAATATGATACGGGCGCCCTCGGCCCAAACGACCCGACCCGAACGCGTTTGGCTGGGTGAGTCGGGTAACCCACGACTGGGCGCCTCTGCACGAACTGCACGACAATGCGGAAGCCATTCCGGGAGCGTCCGGAGTCGGAAATGAGTGCCGTAAAATGCAGAATGTGCGTATTGACAGGCCGCATCTAACCGTATAGTTGGGAAGCGGATTGGACACATAGGGAGCTCGAGGGACGGTCTAAACTAATTTGTAGTGCCGATTTGAGTGACCCGGCAGCACTTGGGCAGTTTTGTGCAGGATATTCCCAAGGTGAATTCTGATGATTGTAAATGATTGTTGTAGGCTAGTTTGATGGTTGACAAGCCTTAGAGCTTGGTCAAAAGGCTAACTTGCCTTGCCAAGGAGCAGAAGTGGCTTCTGTTGGATTGGAACTTATTATTTCATATTTATGAAACGTATTATCGGTCGGACTCATTATTAACAGGGAATTACCCCTCCCTTGTATGTATGAGCATACTTGTGGATTGATAATGATGTTTATGTTTATTTCCACATATCGAGAGAACCTTTGGTTAATAACTAACAAGTGTTGCTAAAGGCGTAGTCTATATACTTGAGTATTTGGAAAAAGAAAAAAGTACGGTAGCGCCGCACCCGTCTATAGCGTGGTTGAAAGACACCGAAGGTATAGGGGCGTGACAACTAGGCACACGGGCGGTCACAACTTAGCATTTTCGATACGGCCTCCCTCACACGACCCGACCCGAACGCGTTTCCTTGAGCGCCCTCACACGGCACGACCTGACCCGCCCTAACGAGGGCACAAAGGAGCAAACGGCAATCGGGTCGCACGAACGTGCACAAGGCACAGGGGCGGTCACAACTTAGCATTTTTTATACGGCCTCCTTCACACGACCCGACCCGAACACGTTTCCTTAGGCGCCCTCACACGGCACGACCCGACCCGCCCGAACGAAGGCACAAGGGAGCAAACGGAAAACGGGTCGCACGAACGTGCACAAGGCACACGAGCAGTCACGACTTAGCATTTTTTATATGGCCCCCCCTCGCACGGCACGACCCGACCCGACCCGCCCGAACGAAGGCACAAGGGAGCAAATCGGAAACTGGCCGCGCGAACGTGCACAAGGCACGCGGGCGGTCACAACTTAGCATTTTTTATACGGCCGCCCTCACACGACCCGACCCGAACGCGTTTCCTTGGGCGCCCTCACGCGACCCGACCCGACCGAACGCGTTTCACTGCTCGAAGGTATGCATCCCATAGTGCATCAAAATCAAGACCAGTCGCGACCGTGCCAGTCTGCGTTAAAGTTTTTTTTTTAATTAGTCACGACTGTTCAGAGTCGCGACTGTTCAGAGTCGCGACTGCGCTAGTCTGCATTAAAGTTTTTTTTAATTAGTTGTGACTGTTTAGAGTCACGACTGTTTAGAGTCGCGACCGTTCAGAGTCGCGACAGTTCAAAGTCGCGACCGTTTAGAGTCGCGACTGCACCAGTCTACGTTAAATTCTTTTATAATTAGTCGCGACTGTTCAGAGTCGCGACCGCGGTAGTCTGCGTTAAAGTTTTTTTTAACTAGTCGCGACTATTCAGAGTCGCAACCGCACCAGTCTGCGTTAAAATTTTTCTTATTTAGGCGCGACTGTTCAGAGTCGCGACAACGCCAGTCTTCGTTGAAGTTTTTTATGCTGCGTTTTTAATGAGACGCGACCGCGCCAATCTGGGTTAAAGTTTTTTTTAATTAGTCGCGACTGTTCAGAGTCGCGACCGTGCCATTATGCATTAAATTATTTTTTAAATTAGTCACGACTGTTCAGAGTCGCGACTGTGCCAGTCTGCATTAAAGTTTTTTTTTTAATTAGTCGCGACCGGGCCAGTCTGCATTGAATTTTTTTATGCTACGCTTTCAATTAGTCGCGACTGTTCAGAGTCGCGACCGCACCACTCTGCATGAAAGTTTTTTTTAATTAGTCACGACCACGCCAGTCTGCGTTAAAGTTTTCTTTTTTAATTAGTCGCGATTGTTCAGAGTTGCGACCGCGCCAATCTGCGTTAATTTTTTTTTTAATTAGTCACGACTGTTCAGAGTCGTGACCGCGCCATTCTGCGTTGAAGTTTTTTTATGCTGCGTTTTTAATTAGTCGCGACCGTGCCAGTCTGCGTTAAAGTTTTTTTTAATTAGTCGCGACTCTTCAGAGTCGCGACCGCGCCAATCTGCGTTAAAGTTTTTTTTAATTAGTCGCGACTGTTCAGAGTCGCGACCGCGCCAGTCTGCGTTAGAGTTTTTTATGCTGCGTTTTTAATTAGTCGCGACTGTTCATAGTCACGACCGCGCTAGTCTACGTTAATTTTTTTTTTAATTAGTCGCGACTTTTCAGAGTCACGACCCCGCAGTCTACGTTAAATTTTTTTATAATTAGTCGCGATTGTTCAGAGTCGTGACCGAGCCAGTCTGCGTTAAAGTTTTTTTTTTAATTAGTCGCGACTGATCAGAGACGCGGCGATCGCGCCAGTCTGCGTTAGAGTTTTTTCTGATATGTTTTTAATTAGTCGCAACTGTTCAGAGTCGCGTCTGCGCGAGTCTGCGTTAAAGTTTTTTTAATTAGTCGCGACTGTTCAGAGTCGCGATCGCGGTAGTCTGCGTTAAAGTTTTTTTTAACTAGTCCCGACTATTCAGAGTCGCAACCGCACCAGTCTGCGTTAAATTTTTTCTTATTTGGGCGCGACTGTTCAGAGTCGCGACAGCGCCAGTCTGCGTTGAAGTTTTTTATGCTGCGTTTTTAATGAGTCGCGACTATTCAGAGTCGCGACCGCGCCAGTCTGCGTTAAAGTTTTTTTTTAATTAGTCGCGACTATTCAGAGTCGCGACCACGCCAGTCCGCGTTAAAGTTTTTTTTTAATTAGTCGCGACTGTTCAGAGCCGCGACCATGCCATTTTGCGTTACAGTTTTTTATGTTACGTTTTTAATTATTCGCGACTGTTCAGAGTCGCGACCGTGCTAGTCTGCGTTAAATTTTTTTTTTAATTAGTCACGACTGTTCAGAGTCGCGACCGCGCCATTCTGCGTTAAAGTTTTTTTTTAATTAGTCGCAACTGTTCAGAGTAGCGACCGCTCCAGTCTGCATTGAAGTTTTTTATGCTACGTTTTCAATTAGTCGCGACTGTTCAGAGTCGCGACCGCACCAGTCTGCGTGAAAGTTTTTTTTTAATTAGTCGCGACCGTTCAGAGTCGCGACTGTTCAGAGTCGCGACTGTTCAGAGTCGCGACCGTTCAGAGTCGCGACTGTTCAGAGTCGCGACTGTTCAGAGTCGCGACCGCGCTAGTCTGCGTTAAAGTTTTTTTTTAATTAGTCGCGACTGTTCAGAGTCGCGACTGTTCAGAGTCGCGACCGTTCAGAGTCGCGACCGCGCCAGTCTACGTTAATTTTTTTTTTAATTAGTCGCGACTGTTCAGAGTCGCGACCGAGCCAGTTTACGTTAAATTTTTTTATAATTAGTCGCGACTGTTCAGAGTCTCGACCGCGCCAGTCTGCGTTAAAGTTTTTTTTTTAATTAGTCGCGACTGTTCAGAGTCGCGGCGGCCGCGCCAGTCTGCGTTAGAGTTTTCTCTGCTACGTTTTTAATTAGTCGCAACTGTTCAGAGTCGCGACCGCGCAAGTCTGCGTTAAAGTTTTTTTAATTAGTCGCGACCGCGGTAGTCTGCGCTAAAGTTTTTTTTAACTAGTCGCGACTATTCAGAGTCGCAACCGCGCCAGTCTGCGTTAAAATTTTTCTTATTTAGGCGCGACTGTTCAGAGTCGTGACAACGCCAATCTTCGTTGAAGTTTTTTATGCTGCGTTTTTAATGAGTCGCGACTATTCAGAGTCGAGACAGCGCCAGTCTGGGTTAAAGTTTTTTTAATCAGTCGCGACTAGTCAGAGTCGCGACCATGCCAGTCCGCGTTAAAGTTTTTTTTTTTAATTAGTCGCGACTGTTCAGAGCCGCGACCACGCCATTCTGCGTTAGAGTTTTTTATGCTGCGTTTTTAATTAGTCGCGACTGTTCAGAGTCGCGACCGCGCTAGTCTGCGTTAAAGTTTTTTTTTAATTAGTCGCGACTGTTCAGAGTCGCGACCGCGCCAGTCTGCGTTAAAGTTTTTTTTTAATTAGTCGCGACTGTTCAGAGTAGCGACCGCGCCAGTTTGCATTGAAGTTTTTTATGCTACGTTTTCAATTAGTCGCGACTGTTCACAGTCGCGACCGCACGAGTCTGAAAGAAAGTTTTTTTTTAACTAGTCGCGACCATTCAGAGTCGTGACTGTTCACAATCGCGACTGTTCAGAGTCGCGACCGTTCAGAGTCGCGACTGTTCAGAGTCGCGACCGCACTAGTTCGCGTTAAAGTTTCTTTTTAATTAGTCACGACTATTCAGAGTCGCGACTGTTCAGAGTCGCGACATTTCAGAGTCGCGACTGTTCAGAGTCGCGACCGTTCAGAGTCGCGACCACGCTAGTCTGCGTTAAAGTTTTTTTTAATTAGTCGCGACTGTTCAGAGTCGCGACCGTTCAGAGTCGCGACTGTTCAGAGTCGCGACCGTTCAGAGTCGCGACTGTTCAGAGTCACGACCACGCCAGTCTACATTAATTTTTTTTTTAATTAGTCGCGACTGTTCAGAGTCGCGACAGCGCCAGTCTACGTTAAATTTTTTTATAATTAGTCGCGACTGTTTAGAGTCGCGACCACGCTAGTCTGCGTTAAAGTTTTTTTTTTAATTAGTCGCGACTGTTCAGAGTCACAGCGGCCGCGCCAGTCTGCGTTAGAGTTTTCTCTGCTACGTTTTTAATTAGTCGCAACTGTTCAGAGTCGCGACCGCACAAGTCTGCGTTAAAGTTTTTTTAATTATTCGCGTCTGTTCAGAGTCGTGACCGCGATAGTCTGCGTTAAATTTTTTTTTAACTAGTCGCGACTATTCAAAGTCGCAACTGCACCAGTCTGCGTTAAAAATTTTCTTATTTAGGCGCGACTGTTCAGAGTCGCGACAACGCCAGTCTTCATTGATGTTTTTTATGCTACGTTTTTAATGAGTCGCGACTATTCAGAGTCACGACCGCGCCAATCTGGATTAAAGTTTTTTTTAATTAGTCGCGACTGTTCAGAGTCGCGACCACGCCAGTCCGCGTTAAAGTTTGTTTTTTTAATTAGTCGCGACTGTTCAGAGCCGCGACCACACCATTCTGCGTTAGAGTTTTTTATTCTGCGTTTTTAATTAGTTGCGACTGTTCAGAGTCGCGACCGCGCTAGTCTGCGTTAAATTTTTTTTTTAATTAGTCGCGACTGTTCAGAGTCGCGACCGCGCCAGTCTACGTTAAAGTTTTTTTTTAATTAGTCGCGACTGTTCAGAGTAGTGACCACGCCAGTCTGCATTGAATTTTTTTATGCTACGTTTTCAATTAGTCACGACTGTTCAGAGTTGCAACCACACCAGTCTGCGTGAAAGTTTTTTTTTAATTAGTCACGACTGTTTAGAGTCACAACTGTTCAGAGTTGCGACTGCGCTAGTCTTTGTTAAAATTTTTTTTTAATTAGTCGCGACCGCGCCAGTCTGCGTTAAAGTTTTTTTTTAATTAGTCGCGACTGTTCAGAGTAGCGACTGCGCCAGTCTGCATTGAAGTTTTTTATGCTACGTTTTCAATTAGTCGCGACTGTTCAGAGTCGCGACCGCACCAGTCTGCGTGAAAGTTTTTTTTTAATTAGTCACGACTGTTTAGAGTCGCGATCGTTCAGAGTCGCGACTGTTCAGAGTCGCGACCGTTCAGAGTCGCGACCGCGCTAGTCTGCGTTAAAGTTTTTTTTTAATTAGTCGCGATTGTTCAGAGTCGCGACTGTTCAGAGTCGCGACTGCGCCAGTCTACGTTAAATTTTTTTCTAATTAGTCGTGACTGTTCAGAGTCGCGACCGCGCCAGTCTACGTTAAATTTTTTTATAATTAGTCGCGACCACGCCAGTCTGTGTTAAAGTTTTTTTTTTAATTAGTCGCTACTGTTTAGAGTCGCGGCGGCCGCACCAGTCTGCGTTAGAGTTTTCTCTGCTACGTTTTTAATTAGTCGCAACTGTTCAAAGTCGCGACCGTGCAAGTCTGCGTTAAATATTTTTTAATTAGTCGCAACTGTTCAGAGTCGCGACCGCGGTAGTCTGCGTTAAAGTTTTTTTTAACTAGTCGCGACTATTCAGAGTCGCAACCACACCAGTATGCGTTAAAATTTTTCTTATTTAGGCGCGACTGTTCAGAGTCGCGACATCGCCAGTGTTCGTTGAAGTTTTTTATGCTACGTTTTTAATGAGTCGCGACTATTCAGAGTCGCGACTGGGCCAATTTGGGTTAAAGTTTTTTTTTAATTAGTCGCGACTGTTTAGAGTCGCGACCACGCCAGTCCGCGTTAAAGTTTTTTTTTTAATTAGTCGCGACTGTTCAGAGCCGCGACCACGCCATTCTGCGTTAGAGTTTTTTATGTTGCGTTTTTAATTAGTCGCGACTGTTCAGAGTCGCGACCGCGCTAGTCTGCATTAATTTTTTTTTTTAATTAGTCGCGACTGTTCAGAGTCGCGACCGCGCCAGTCTGCATTAAAGTTTTTTTTAATTAGTCGCGACTGTTCAGAGTAGCGACCGCGCCAGTCTGCATTGAAGTTTTTTATGCTACGTTTTCAATTAGTCGCGACTGTTCAGAGTCGCGACCGCACCAGTCTGCGTGAAAGTTTTTTTTTAATTAGTCACGACTGTTTAGAGTCGCGACCGTTCAGAGTCGCGACTGTTCAGAGTCGCGACTGTTCAGAGTCGCGACCGTTCAGAGTCGCGACTGTTCAGAGTCGCGACTATTCAGAGTCGCGACCGCGCTAGTCTGCGTTAAAGTTTTTTTTTAATTAGTCGTGACTGTTCAGAGTCGCGACTGTTCAGAGTCGCGACTGTTCAGAGTCGCGACCGCGCCAGTCTACGTTAATTTTTTTTTTAATTAGTCGCGACTGTTCAGAGTCGCGACCGCGCCAGTCTACGTTAAATTTTTTTATAATTAGTCGCGACTGTTCAGAGTCGCGACCGCGCCAGTCTGCGTTAAAGTTTTTTTTTTAATTAGTCGGGACTGTTCAGAGTCGCGACCGCGGTAGTTTGCGTTAAAGTTTTTTTTAACTAGTCGTGACTATTCAGGGTCACGACCGTTCAGAGTCGCGACTATTCAGAGTCGCGACTGTTCAGAGTCGCGACCGTTCAGAGTCGCGACTGTTCAGAGTCGCGACTGTTCAGAGTCGCGACTGTTCAGAGTCGCGACTGTTCAGAGTCGCGACCGCGCCAGTCTACGTTAAAATTTTTTTTAATTAGTCGCGACTGTTCAGAGTCGCGACCGCGCCAGTCTACGTTAAATTTTTTTATAATTAGTCGCGACTGTTCAGAATCGCGACCGCGCCAGTCTGCGTTAAAGTTTTTTTTTAATTAGTCGCGACTGTTCAGAGTCGCGGCGGCCGCGCCAGTCTGCGTTAGAGTTTTCTCTGCTACGTTTTTAATTAGTTGCAACTGTTCAGAGTCGCGACCGCGCAAGTCTGCGTTAAAGTTTTTTTAATTAGTCGCGACTGTTCAGAGTCGCGACCGCGGTAGTCTGCGTTAATTTTTTTTTTAACTAGTCGCGACTATTTAGAGTCGCAACCGCACCAGTCTGCGTTAAAATTTTTCTTATTTAGGCGCGACTGTTCAGAGTCGCGACAGTGCCAGTCTTCGTTGAAGTTTTTTATGCTGCGTTTTTAATGAGTCGCGACTATTCAGAGTCGCGACCACGCCAATCTGGGTTAAAGTTTTTTTTAATTAGTCGCGACTGTTCAGAGTCGCGACCGCGCCATTCTACGTTAATTTTTTTTTTAATTAGTCGCGACTGTTCAAAATCGCCACTGTGCCAGTCTGCGTTAACGTTTTTTTTTAATTAGTCGCGACTGTTCAGATTCGCGGTGGCCGCCCCAGTCTGCGTTAGAGTTTTCTCTGCTACGTTTTTAATTAGTCGCAACTGTTCAGAGTCGTGACCGCGCAAGTATGCGTTAAAGTTTTTTAATTAGTCGCTACTGTTCAGAGTCGCGACCGCGGTAGTCTGTGTTAAAGTTTTTTTTGACTAGTCGCGACTATTTAGAGTCGCAACCGTACCAGTCTGCGATAAAATTTTTCTTATTTAGGCGCGACTGTTCAGAGTCACGACAGCGCCAGTCTTCGTTGAAGTTTTTTATGCTGCGTTTTTAATGAGTCGGGACTATTCAGAGTCGCGACCGCGCCAATCTGTGTTAAAGTTTTTTTTAATTAGTCACGACTGTTCAGAGTCGCGACCGTGCGAGTCCGCGTTAAAGTTTTTTTTTTAATTAGTCGCGACTGTTCAGAGCCGCGACCACGCCATTCTGCGTTAGAGTTTTTTATGCTGCGTTTTTAATTAGTCGCGACTGTTCAGAGTCGCGACCGCGCTAGTCTGCGTTAATTTTTTTTTTTAATTAGTCGCGACTGTTCAGAGTCGCGACCGTGCCAGTCTGCGTTAAAGTTTTTTTTTAATTAGTCGCGACTATTCAGAGTAGCGACCGTGCCAGTTTGCATTGATGTTTTTTATGCTACGTTTTCAATTAGTCGCGACTGTTCAGAGTCGCGACCGCACCAGTCTGCGTGAAAGTTTTTTTTTATTAGTCACGACTGTTTAGAGTCGCGAATGTTCAGAGTTGCAACTGTTTAGAGTCGCGACCGCGCTAGTCTGCGTTAAAGTTTTTTTTTAATTAGTCGCGACTGTTCAGAGTCGCGACTGTTCAGAGTCGCGACTGTTCAGAGTCGCGACCGTTCAGAGTCACGACTGTTCAGAGTCGCGACCGCGCCAGTCTACGTTAATTTTTTTTTTTAATTAGTCGCAACTGTTCAGAGTTGCGACCGCGCTAGTCTACGTTAAATTTTATTATAATTAGTCACGACTGTTCAGAGTCGCGACCGCGCCAGTTTGCGTTAAAGTTTTTTTTTTAATTAGTCGCGACTGTTCAGAGTCGCAGCGGCCACGCCAGTCTGCGTTAGAGTTTTCTCCGCTACGTTTTTAATTAGTCGCGACCACGCAAGTCTACGTAAAATTTTTTTTAATTAGTCACGACTGTTCAGAGTCGCGACCGCGGTAGTCTGCGTTAAAGTTCTTTTTAACTAGTCGCGACAATTCAGAGTCGCAACCGCACTAGTCTGCGTTAAAATTTCCTTATTTAGGCGCGACTGTTCAAAGTCGCGACAGCGCTAGTCTTCATTGAAGTTTTTTATGCTGCGTTTTAATTGAGTCACGACTATTCACAGTTGCGGCCGCGCCAATCTGGGTTAAAGTTTTTTTTAATTAGTCGCGACTGTTCAGAGTCGCGACCACGCCAGTCCGCGTTAAAGTTTTTTTTTTTAATTAGTCGCAACTGTTCAGAGCCGCGACCACGCCATTCTGCGTTAGAGTTTTTTATGCTGCGTTTTTAATTAGTCGTGACTGTTCAGAGTCGCGACTGCGCTAGTCTGCGTTAATTTTTTTTTTAATTAGTCACGACTGTTCAGAGTCGCGACCGCGCCAGTCCGCGTTAAAGTTTTTTTTTAATTAGTCGCGACTGTTCAGAGTAGCGACCGCGCCAGTCTACATTGAAGTTTTTTATGCTACGTTTTCAATTAGTCGCGACTGTTCAGAGTCGTAGCGGCCGTGCCAGTCTGCGTTAGAGTTTTCTCTGCTACGTTTTTAATTAGTCGCAACTGTTCAGAGTCACGACCGCGCAAGTCTGCGTTAAAGTTTTTTTAATTAGTCGCGACTGTTCAGAGTCGCGACCGCGGTAGTCTGCGTTAAAGTTTTTTTTAACTAGTCGCGACTATTCAGAGTCGCAACCGCACCAGTCTGCGTTAAAATTTTTCTTATTTAGGCGCGACTGTTCAGAGTTGCGAGAGTGACAGTCTTCGTTGAAGTTTTTTATGCTACGTTTTTAATGAGTCACGACTATTCAGAGTCGCGACCGCGCCAATCTGTGTTAAATTTTTTTTTAATTAGTCGCGACTGTTCAGAGTCGTGACCCGCACGTCGCGTTAAAGTTTTTTTGCAATTAGTCGCAGCCCATTGATCGCGATATAACGCGGAAATCTGCGTTAAATTTTTTTTAATTAGTCGCGACTGTTCAGAGTCGCGACCGCGGTAGTCTGCGTTAAAGTTTTTTTTAACTAGTCGCGACTATTCAGAGTCGCAACCGCACCAGTCTGCGTTAAATTTTTTCTTATTTGGGCGCGACTGTTCAGAGTCGTGACAGCGCCAGTCTGCGTTGAAGTTTTTTATGCTGCGTTTTTAATGAGTCGCGACTATTCAGAGTCGCGACCGCGCCAGTCTGGGTTAAAGTTTTTTTTTAATTAGTCGCGACTATTCAGAGTCGCGACCACGCCAGTCCGCGTTAAAGTTTTTTTTTAATTAGTCGCGACTGTTCAGAGCCGCGACCATGCCATTTTGCGTTAGATTTTTTTATGTTACGTTTTTAATTATTCGCGACTGTTCAGAGTCGCGACCGTGCTAGTATGCGTTAAATTTTTTTTTTAATTAGTCACGACTGTTCAGAGTCGCGACCGCGCCATTCTGCGTTAAAGTTTTTTTTTAATTAGTCGCAACTGTTCAGAGTAGCGACCGCTCCAGTCTGCATTGAAGTTTTTTATGCTACGTTTTCAATTAGTCGCGACTGTTAAGAGTCGCGACCGCACCAGTCTGCGTGAAAGTATTTTTTTAATTAGTCGCGACCGTTCAGAGTCGCGACTGTTCAGAGTCGCGACCGTTCAGAGTCGCGACTGTTCAGAGTCGCGACCGCGCCAGTCTACGTTAATTTTTTTTTTAATTAGTCGCGACTGTTCAGAGTCGCGACCGAGCCAGTCTACGTTAAATTTTATTATAATTAGTCGCGACTGTTCAGAGTCTCAACCGCGCCAGTCTGCGTTAAAGTTTTTTTTTTAATTAGTCGCGACTGTTGAGAGTCGCAGCGGCCGCGCCAGTCTGCGTTAGAGTTTTCTCTGTTACGTTTTTAATTAGTCGCAACTGTTCAGAGTCGCGACCGCGCAAGCCTGCGTTAAAGTTTTTTTAATTAGTCGCGACCGCGGTAGTCTGCGTTAAAGGTTTTTTTAACTAGTCGCGACTATTCAGAGTCGCAACCGCACCAGTCTGCGTTAAAATTTTTCTTATTTAGGCGCGACTGTTCAGAGTCGTGACAACGCCAGTCTTCGTTGAAGTTTTTTATGCTGCGTTTTTAATGAGTCGCGACTATTCAGAGTCGAGACAGCGCCAGTCTGGGTTAAAGTTTTTTTAATCAGTCGCGACTAGTCAGAGTCACGACCACGCCAGTCCGCGTTAAAGTTTTTTTTTTTAATTAGTCGCGACTGTTCAGAGCCGCGACCACGCCATTCTGCGTTAGATTTTTTTATGCTGCGTTTTTAATTAGTCGAAACTGTTCATAGTCGCGACCGCGCTAGTCTGCGTTAAAGTTTTTTTTTAATTAGTCGCGACTGTTCAGATTCGCGACCACGCTAGTCTGCGTTAAAGTTTTTTTTTAATTAGTCGCGACTGTTCAGAGTAGCGACCGCGCCAGTCTGCATTGAAGTTTTTTATGCTAAGTTTTCAATTAGTCGCGACTGTTCACAGTCGCGACCGCACGAGTCTGAAAGAAAGTTTTTTTTTAACTAGTCGTGACCGTTCAGAGTCGTGACTGTTCACAATCGCGACTGTTCAGAGTCGCGACCGTTCAGAGTCGCGACTGTTCAGAGTCGCGACCGCACTAGTTCGCGTTAAAGTTTTTTTTTAATTAGTCACGACTATTCAGAGTCGCGACCATTCAGAGTCGCGACTGTTCAGAGTCACGACCTTTCAGAGTCGCGACTGTTCAGAGTCGCGACTGTTCAGAGTCGCGACCGCGCTAGTCTGCGTTAAAGTTTTTTTTTAATTAGTCGCGACTGTTCAGAGTCGCGACCGTTCAGAGTCGCGACTGTTCAGAGTCGCGACCGTTCAGAGTCGCGACTGTTCAGAGTCGCGACCACGCCAGTCTACATTAATTTTTTTTTAATTAGTCGCGACTGTTCAGAGTCGCGACCGCGCCAGTCTACGTTAAATTTTTTTATAATTAGTCGCGACTGTTTAGAGTCGCGACCGCGCCAGTCTGCGTTAAATTTTTTTTTTTAATTAGTCGCGACTGTTCAGAGTCGCGGCGGCCGCGCCAGTCTGCGTTAGAGTTTTCTCTGCTACGTTTTTAATTAGTCGCAACTGTTCAGAGTCGCGACCGAACAAGTCTGCGTTAAAGTTTTTTTAATTATTCGCGTCTGTTCAGAGTCGTGACCGCGATAGTCTGCGTTAAATTTTTTTTTAACTAGTCGCGACTATTCAAAGTCGCAACTGCACCAGTCTGCGTTAAACATTTTCTTATTTAGGCGCGACTGTTCAGAGTCGCGACAACGCCAGTCTTCATTGATGTTTTTTATGCTACGTTTTTAATGAGTCGCGACTATTCAGAGTCACGACCGCGCCAATCTGTGTTAAATTTTTTTTTAATTAGTCGCGACTGTTCAGAGTCGTGACCACGCCATTCTGCGTTAAAGTTTTTTTTTTTAATTAGTCGCAACTGTTCAGAGTCGCGTCTGCGCGAGTCTGCGTTAAAGTTTTTTTAATTAGTCGCGACTGTTCAGAGTCGCGACCGCGGTAGTCTGCGTTAAAGTTTTTTTTAACTAGTCGCGACTATTCAGAGTCACAACCGCACCAGTCTGCGTTAAATTTTTTCCTATTTGGGCGCGACTGTTCAGAGTCGTGACAGCGCCAGTCTGCGTTGAAGTTTTTTATGCTGCGTTTTTAATGAGTCGCGACTATTCAGAGTCGCGACCGCGCCAGTCTGGGTTAAAGTTTTTTTTTAATTAGTCGCGACTATTCAGAGTCGCGACCACGCCAGTCCGCGTTAAAGTTTTTTTTTAATTAGTCGCGACTGTTCAGAGCCGCGACCATGCCATTTTGCGTTAGATTTTTTTATGTTACGTTTTTAATTATTCGCGACTGTTCAGACTCGCGACCGTGCTAGTATCGTTAAATTTTTTTTTTAATTAGTCACATTTGTTCGGAGTCGCGACCGCGCCATTCGCGTTAAAAGTTTTTAATTAGTCGCAGGCGTTGGAGTAAGCGAGCAGCTCGATGCACGTGAAGTTTTTTATGCTTTCGTTTTCAATTAGTCTTATTTGTTAAGAGTCGCGACCGCACAATCTGCGTGAAAGTATTTTTTAATTAGTCGCGACCGTTGATCGCATTGTTTAATCGCGACCGTTCGATCATGTTGTTGGTGCGACCGCGCCAGTCTACGTTAAAATTTTTTTTAATTAGTCGCGACTGTTCAAAGTCGCGACCGCGCCAGTCTATGTTAAATTTTTTTATAATTAGTCGCGACTGTTCAGAGTCGCGACCGCGCTAGTCTGCGTTAAAGTTTTTTTAATTAGTCGCGACTGTTCTGAGTCGCGACAGTGCCAGTCTGCGTTAGAGTTTTTTATGCTGTGTTTTTAATGCTGCGTTAGAGTTTTTAATGCTGCGTTAGAGTCGCGACCGCGCATTCTACGTTAAATTTTTTTATAATTAGTCGTGACTGTTCAGATTCGCGACTGTTCAGATTCGCGACTGTTCCGATAGCGCCAGTCTTCGTTGAAGTTTTTTATGGTGTGTTTTTAATGAGTCGCGACTATTCAGAGTCGCGACCGCGCCAATCTGGGTTAAAGTTTTTTTTAATTAGTCGCGACTATTCAGAGTCGCGACCACGCCAGTCCGCGTTAAAGTTTTTTTTTTAATTAGTCGCGACTGTTCAGAGCCGCGACCACGCCAGTCTGCGTTAGAGTTTTTTATGTTGCGTTTTTAATTAGTCGCGACTGTTAAGAGACGCGACCGCACTAGTCTGCGTTAAAGTTTTTTTTTAATTAGTCGCGACTGTTCAGAGTCACGACCGCGCCAGTCTGCGTTAAAGTTTTTTTTTAATTAGTTGTGACTGTTCAGAGTAGCGACCGCGCCAGTCTGCATTGAAGTTTTTTATGCTATGTTTTCAATTAGTCGTGACTGTTCAGAGTCACGACCGCACCAGGGCATTCTACTTCATCATCGTTTGAAAAAGCAAGATTTGCATCCTCTAGCTCATATAAAGCATCTTCAGAAAGGTTATTTGCTGGACCTTCCAAGTATAGAGGGTGTGGTACCTGATCTTGTTGTTCCTTTATTTCCTTCTGCAATATTTGCAATGGTGGTCTTTTATACTAAGGATTTTACCCTCTGTTTGGAGCATTCTGAAAATTCTTGGAAGCTAAATTCTTGGCCTCCAATTCAAGCTTGACCAACTTTTTAATCATCTTGCTCATTTCCTCCATCCTGTCTGAATCTTTGTCCTGGTTTGAGGTAGATACCTCCTCTTTTCCCCTTCTTCTGGTATCCTGTTCAGATTTTACCTTTGATTTACCAGTGGCAGCGAAATTTGCCTCCAACTCCAGAGCATTTGTCTGAGCATCATCGAGGGTAACAGGCATTCTTTCCCGCAGATAGAAACCAAATTTTGAGTCAAAGGCTGCTACAAAAACAACTTTAGCAGCATTCTGATGAGGTTTCATATCAGCAGGAAGACTTGAATATAGTTTATTAAACCTCTTGATGAACTCTGCCACCCCTTCATTATGTCTTATCTTGAGTGTATTGAATTCAATAAGGCAATTTCCATGATCTTTCTTCTCACCCCATTTCCTGAGAAAAGCATTTTCCATTTCGTCCCAAGTGGTTATGGAACGGTTTCCCAATGTCTTAAACCATTTTCTGGCTTCACCATCAAGAGATTGCACAAAAATTCTTAAGACCACATCTAAATGTTCAACATTAAAGTTCTCTGCAAAAGAGCAGAAATTATCAAGATGTTTTTGAGCATCAATCTCATTTTCTCCATTATATCTGGGTAACATTTTCAAATAATCCTGTGGCATATCATTTAACACTTGGGGTAATGCCAAGGGAGCATATTTGTTCAACAAGAAGGCAGGAACATTAGCCATTGGAGGAGGAGGAAGTATAACAGTCTGATGAGTAAATGGAGGAAGAGGAGGAGGTGGAAGTGGAGTATGAATAACAATAGGAATATATTGTACAGAAGCCTGAGGTGTAGATGGAAAAAATTCACGATTAATAGGGGTTATTTCTGTAATTTCTTTAATTTCCTCAACCTCCAGGGTAGGATGAAAGTTCTCTTTAGTTCTAGCACTTCCCCGGGGTGGGCTATCTGAGTAATATTCAGGGTTTTCCTCAGCGGAGTCGGGATTTTCTACTGGGATTTCTTGAGAAGAAGAGGATGGATAATCTTCTACATAATACTCAAGGATCTCAGCACGGGCTGATTTATTCTCTTTCCAACTTCTTCTATGTATAATCTTCTCAGGTTCAGAGACTGAAGGTGTCTTTGACTGTGATTTTTCTGACCTCAGGTGTGGCTTACAGCGAACCAGGACTACAAATAGATTTATCAAAAAAATAATAGTGGAGTCGCCAAGGTGAGAGATATGCAACTCTTCAACTCTCTGTGCTCACCTTATTAGAGAGTGAATATGATTTGTCGAGGCCCAGGGAAACTGATATTCTTAAATTCGTCCTCGGCAACGGCGCCAGAAAGATGTTGGTGACAATTATTGTCTTCCCTAGAGACAGTCTAGAGTTGCCATAGACCAGTGCCTAGGACATCTTAGCATAGAAAGGAGTGCATAATAAAGCTGGGTTGTCAATCCAAAAGGTTTTCCTACTATCTCTTGTAAAACAAGGAAATGGATTTAAATGGGACCAGAACTTACATAAACTGCCATGGGGAAAGTAATCTTGCAGAGCCAAGATGCAAAGCTTCAACACAAAAGCATCAGACAGTTCAGAGACAATTTACTGTAAAGAGGGCTGATTCAAATAATATGTCACAGAAATCAAATATCAGAAAGAGTGTGAGGTGAAGGAAACATGAGGATAATACTAGTTAACCTTGAGCTAATACCCAGATACACAACAGAACCATGCATGGGCTTACCAATCTAAGAATCCATACATGACAATGGCGTTTTAAAAGCATCTTCTCAAAGCAACTAATATAGCAGAAATATGGATGAAGTGAATATGAAACAGTATACCATGCCTGGGCTAATTTAAAGTGCTTGACTGTTTCAAGTATGGGCATCAACTAGGATGAATCCTTACCTAAAGTCAGTGAGCTACTCACATTCCAGGATCATGATACGAGAAGAAGATATATGAAATGAAGCATTTTATTAAGCACATAAAAGAAGTTTACATACTGTGAGATATCAAAGACCAAAATCCTCATTACAGATAGAACTCCTCCTCACTGAGACCCTACGGGCTCTGAGCCTTCATACAGAAGTTTTTACAAAATGTATACAAAAATGCCTTTCACAGCACCAATTTCTGATAAAAATTTGGAACCCTTACAATGTCTTTTTTCCTCCCTTTTATAGAAGAGGGAGTAGAGAAGCTAATAAAAGAGGTAGGTGAAAACAATTAATTATTCCATTAAAATAAGATGGTGGAAACATTTCGTGCCCATACTATTTGACGGCTCTAGAATGTTGTAAGTACTCTTCTGCTGCTCTATGGAATAAATGCTTTGGGTGCAAATTTCTTCAGGGATAAGACATGAAGAATAAAATATGTAACATTCTATACCTCCCCGAGAGAAAAATCTATTGAAATTAAACTTGGAGGATATGATTTTGGTGCGCTTGTAACCTTTGCCTTCTGAGGGTTGAATTGGAATTTAAATTCTTCAATGCCAGACACTGCATTCCCGGGATCTTTCATTGATATTTTTTACCGCGACAATTAATATCTCCATCCTTAAAATCTGCATTTTGAAATTCTCTGAGGGGCTCAACAGATTTTAACCCCTGCTTCATTCAATGTTTGACATATTATAGTGGCTCCCGGATCTTTCTTCACGAATTTTTCTCCTGCAACCTGGTCCTGTCATGCGTTCTTGACTTCTGTGATGGTGGCCGCAAGTTATGATAGTTCTCCGGCTCGAGACACCTACAAAACCCAGAAAATGGTTAAATAAAACCAGGTGCCAGGGTAATGGATGAGGCAGTGACCACGGAGTGGTGATACGGATTGAGTGAAATGATGAGGAGAAGCAGGGTGACGGAGGAATGAAGAGTGACAACGAAAAACACAGTGAGACAACGCTGTGAGGACGAGGCGGAAACAGAAAACATAGACACGTAAACAATGCAATGGAAATGGTGGAGGTGAACGTGAATAGTGGGCGTACGAGAGACTATACGGAAGGGGTGATGTGGAGGTGGACTTGGTCAGACGACGGGGTGCGCGAACAATTCTGGGTCATACGATCAAAAACTGGATCGACAGTTAATATTCTGTCGGGTGGTGGTGAGGTGGTGGGCCATGGGTGATGTAGACAGGAGTTAAAAGCTGCACAAATTTGGAGAATAATCGCTGTTGGATTGGGCGCCCAAGATCGGACGGTTCACATAAATTTTGCTGCACGTCCATGACTGAAGGATAATGCGTGAAATAGGGGCGGTTTTGGAACAGTGGTTGAGACATGCGTTGCGTGATTAATGGAATCGCTGCACTTTGTAGGAAAACCGCCAGCCCTTCAAAAGTGGTGCGAAATTTACAGGCCGATTTTTACAATGAGTGCGGGTGTGGGGTCCACCACGGAGGGAATATTATGAATCATTGATCTGTGGCCTGATCGGACGACGCAAAATGTGCCCGATGGATACGTACGATAAGCACCCTTGGGGCTTGACACCCAGTCCCGAGACACAATTATGTGGACAATAAGATACAGGGGGCCGCGACTGAAGGGGCTAGACCTCTTATGATTCCGAATGTGCGCCCGTAGTGTTTTCTGATGCGTTTCAGAAGGCGGGATAAGCGACAGTCAGCAAAATGAATGTATTAGGCCAAGGTAGGAAACTTGTAAGTTAAGGGGGGAGGAATTGAAGACCAAAAATTTAAATGAGGGGCTGTCATGGACAACACAAGCTATGTGGTTAGCTCTGGCCCATCAATACGCACCCGCTGAAACTTTCGGCACTCAATTCCGACCTACGATGACCTCGGAACGAGCTCAGACCTCCCGCGGAAATGCGTTCGGGTCGGGTCGTTTTGTTTGAGGGTGACCGTATCAATTTTGCTAAATTGTGACCACCTGGGAGCCTTGTGCATGTTCGGATGGCCTATTTTTTGTTTACTCCCATGTGCATCCGTTCGATCGGGCATGCCGTGTTGCACCGAGTGAGGGCGCCCGGCCAAACGCGCTCGGGTCGGGTCGTTTGGTCCGAGGGCACCCGTATCGGATTTGCTAAGTTGTGACCGCCTGGGTGCCTTATGCACGTTTGGGTGGCCTGTTTGCTGTTTGCTCCCATGTGCGTTCGTTCAGTTGGGCGCGCCGTGTCGTGTCAGGTCGCCGCACCGCACCCGGCAAAACGCACTCGGGTCAAGTCATTTGGTCCGAGGGCACCCGTATCAGATTTGCTAAGTCGTGATCACCTCAGTGCCTTGTGCACATTCTAGCGACCCATTTTCCATTTTCTCCCATGTGCGTCCGTTCGGTCAAGCGCGTTGTGTCGTGCCAGGTCATCGCTTCACACTGGGTCTCCGCTCTCAGTTTGGGTCATTTGGTCCGAGGGCACTCGTTTCATATTTACTAAGTTGTGACTGCCCGGGGGCCTCGTGCACATTCGGGCGACCCTTTTTCCATTCGCTCCCATGTGCGTCCATTCGGCCTGGCGCGCCATGTCACGCTAGGTCGCAGTGTAGCGCAGGGTCGCCGCGCCCTCCCAAACGTGCTCGGGTCAGGTCGTTTGGTCCGAGGGCGCCCGTTTCATATTTGCTAAGTTGTGACCACCTGGGTGCCTTGTGCACGTTCGAGCGGCCCGTTTGCCGTTCGCTCTCATGTGCGTCCGTTCGGTCTGGCGCGCCGGGTCGCCACGCTCCAGTCGGGTCGTTTGGTCCGAGGGCGCTTGTTTGATATTTGCTAAGTTGTGATCACCTGAGTGCCTTGTGCACAATAGAGCAGCCCTTTTGTTGTTTGCTCCCATGAGCGTCCGTTCGGTTGGGCAGGCCGTGTCGCGCCGGGTCGCTGCATCCAGCCAAACGTACTCGGATCGGGTCGTTTGGTCCGAGGGCGCCTGTATCAGATTTGCTAAGTTGTGACCTCCGGGGTGCCTTGTGCATGTTCGAGTGGCCCGTTTGCCATTTTCTCCCATGTGTGTCCATTCGGTCGAGCGCACCATGTCGCACCGCTTCTCACCGAGTCACCGCGCTTGGGTCGGGTCGTGTGGTCCGAGGGCGCCCGTTTCATACTTTCTAAGTTGTGACCGCCTAGGTGCCTTGTGCACGTTCGGGCGGCCCATTTTCCATTCGCTGCCATGTGCGTCCGTTCGGTCTGGCGCGTCGTGTCACGCTGGGTTGCCACGTCACGATGGGTCGACGCGCCCGGCCAAACGCGCTCGGGTCGGGTCATTTGGTATGAGGAGGCCTGTATCATATTTGCTAAGTTGTGACCATCTGGGTGCCTTGTGCACGTTCGGGCGGCCCGTTTTCCATTCACTCCCATGTGCATCCGTTCGGTCGGGGTCACCGCATCACGTCGGGTCGCCGCACCAGGCCAAATGCGCTCAGGTAGGGTCATTTGGTTTGAGAGTGCCCGTTTCATATTTCCTAAGTTATGACTGTCTGGGGGCCTCATGCATGTTCAGGCAGCCCTTTTTCCGTTCGCTCCCATGTGCATCCGTTCAGTCTGGTGCGCCGTATCGCAAGGTCGCCGCGCCCCCCCAAACGCACTCGGGTCAATTCGTTTGGTCTGAGGGCGTCCGTTTCATATTTTCTAAGTTGTGACTGCCTGGGTGCCTTGTGCACGTTCGAGCGGCCCATTTTCCGTTCGCTCCCATGTGCGTTCGTTCGATCTGGCACGCCGGGTCGCCGCGCCCACCCAAACGTGCTTGGGTCGGGTCGTTTGGTCTGAGGGCGCCCGTTTCATATTTGCTAATTTGTGATCACCCGAGTGCCTTGTGCACAATCGAGCGGCCCTTCTGATGTTTTCTCCCATGAGCGTCCATTTGGTTGGGCGGGCCGTGTTGCACCAGGTCGCTGCGTCGCACCGGGTCGCCGCAGCTAGCCAAACGTGCTTGGGTCAGGTCGTTTGGTTCGAGGGCACCCGTATCAGATTTGCTAAATTGTGACCGCCGAGGTGCCTTGTGCATGTTCGAGTGGCCCATTTTCCGTTTTCTCCCATGCGCATTCATTTGGTCAGGTGTACCGTGTCGCGCCGCTTCGCACCGGGTCGCCGCGGTCGAGTCGGGTCATTTGGTCCGAGGGCACCCGTTTCATATTTTCTAAGTTGTGACCACCCAGGTGCCTTGTGCACATTTGGGTGGCCCGTTTACCATTCGCTCCCATGTGCGTCCGTTTGGTTTGGGTCGCCGCGTCGCGACGGGTCACCGCGCCCGGCCAAATGCGCTCGGGTCGGGTCGTTTGGTCCGAGGAGGATCGTATCATATTTTCTAAGTGGTGACCATCTAGGTGCCTTGTGCACGTTCGGGCGGCCCATTTGCCATTCGCTCCCATGTGCGTTCATTTGGTCGGGGTCATCGCGTCGCGTCGGGTCACCGCACCCGGCCAAATGTGCTCGGGTCGGGTTGTTTGGTCTGAGGGTGCTTGTTTCATATTTCCAGAGTTATGACCGCCCAGGTGCCTTGTGCACATTCGGGCGGCCCTTTTGCCGTTTTCTCCCATGTGCATCCATTCGGTCAAGAGCTCCGTGTTGCGCCAGGTCACCGCGTCGCACCGGGTCATCACACCTGGCCAAATGCGCTCGGGTTGGGTCGTTTGGTTCGAGGGTGCCCATGTCAGATTTGCTAAGTTGTGACCGTTCGGGTGCCTTGTGCACGTCCGGCTGGCCCATTTGGTATTTTCTCGCACGTGCGTCCGTTCGGTCGGGCGCGCCGTGTCGAACCAGGTCAGGGTGTCCATTCGGGCAGGCGCACCATGTCGCGTCGGGTAGGGCGTCCATTCAGGTCCGGTTGTTTGGTCAGAGGGGGCCCGTCTGAGATTTGCTAAGTTCTGACTGCCTGGGTGCCTTATGCATATCTGGGTAGCCCGTTTGTTGTTTAGCCCCATCTGCGTCTGTTCGGTCAGGTGCGTCGTGTCGTGCTGTGTGAGGGCGTCCGTTCGGGTCGGGTCGTTTGGTCCGAGGGCGCCCGTATCAGATTTGCTAAGTTGTGACTGCCCGGGTGCCTTGTGCACGACCGGGTGCCTTGTTTGCCATTTTCTCTCATGTGCGTTCGTTCGGGTGGGCGCACCAGGTGAGGGCATCCGTTCGGGTCAGGTCATTTGGTTCGAGGGTGCGTGTATCAGATATGCTAAGTTGTGACCACCCGGGTGCCTTGTGCACGTCCGGGCGGCCCGTTTTCCGTTTGCTCCCATGTGAGTCCGTTTGGTCCGTTTGAGTGGGTGAGTCATGTCGCGCCGGGTGAGGGCGTTCGTTCGGGTCAGGTCGGGTCGTTTGGTCCGAGGGCGTCCGTTCGGGTCGGGTCGTTTTTTTCGAGGGCGTCCATTCGGGTCAGGTCGGGTCGTTTGGTCCAAGGGGGCTCGTGTGAGATTTGCTAAGTTGTGACCGCCCGAGAGCCTTGTGTCATTTGCTCCCATGTGCATCCGTTCGGTGGGGCGCGTCGTGTCGCACCAGGTGAGGGTGTTTGTTCAGGTCGGGTCGGGTCGTTTGGTCTGAGGGTGTCCGTTCGGGTTGGGTTGGGTCGTTTGGTCCGAGGGCGTCCGTTCGAGTCAGGGCGGGTCATTTGGTCCGTGGGTGCCCATGTCAGATTTGCTAAGTTGTGACCGCCCGGGTGCCTTGTGCACGTCTGGGCAGCCCGTTTGCCGTTTGCTACCTTGTGCGTCCATTTGGTCAGGCGTATCGTGTCGCGCTGGGTGAGGGTGTCTATTTGGGTCGGGTCGTTTGGTCTGAGGGCATTCATTCAGGTTGGGTCATTTGGTCCGAGGGCATCCGTTTGGGTCGGGTCATTTGGTCCAAGGGCACCCGTGTCAGATTTGCTAAGTTGTGAATACATGTGTGCCTTGTGCACATCCAGACGGCCCGTTTGCCGTTTGCTCCCATGTGCGTCCATTCCGGTGGGTGCGCCATGTCGAATCGGGTGACGGCATCTGTTCGGGTCGGGTCGTTTGGTTCGAGGGCATCCGTTCGGGTTGGGTTTTTTGGTCCGAGGGCGTCCGTTCGGGTCGGGTCGTTTGGTCCGAGGGTGCCCGTGTCATATTTGCTAAGTTGTGACTGCCTGGGTGCCTTGTGCACGTCCGGACGGCCCGTTTTCCATTTTCTCCCATGTGCGTCCGTTCGGGTGGGTGCTTCGTGTCGCGTTGGGTGAGGGCGTCCGTTCGGGTCAGGTCATTTGGTCCAAGGGCGCCCATGTTAGATTTGCTAAGTTGTGACCGCCCAAGTGCCTTGTGCACGTCCGGGCAGCCCGTTTGCTATTTGCTCCGATGTTCGTCCGTTCGGGTGGGCGCGCCGTGTCGCGCCGGGTGAGGGCGTCCGTTCAGGTCGGGTCGTTTGGTCCGAGGGCGTTCATTCGGGTTGGGTCGTTTGGTCCGAGGGCATCCGTTTTGTTAGGTTTCTATAATTTATTAGCAAGATTGGCAGAGTCCAATTACAGAAACAACATCGTTTCAACCAACATTGGGATCCTAGGATCTAGCCCTCCTGAATCCGAAGAGGGATCTCTCCAATATGTACAAATATGGATATTGTTTTTGAAGTTTGAGATAATGATATTAGGCTAGTTATAAAGTCCAAGGGTTTTGTTTTGTTTTGACTGGTTGAGCATGATTACTGTTTGAGGCGAAAAGTCCTGAATGCAAAGAGTTTCAAAAGTGAGAATTTGCAAGAGGGAAGAACAGCTATGGCTAAGAGATATATATAACGTTGGTTTTAACCCATTGGGCTATGGAGTCATAACAAGGCTTTAATTGAACTACAACATCAAGAGTGATCCAAGGGGCAAGTCATCTATACCACAAGATTATTGAGATTAGAGTGATGGGATGGAAACAATAAAGTTTTGGAGGGGTGGAAACTGATAATAATTTCTTAGAGGATTTATAGTCAATCCAAACAAGAAAAGCCTCTTAAGTAACTGTTTAAAACTAACCAAGGACAGGGCTAGCCATAAAATTCTTGGGCAAGTTCTATTAAAGCAGCTTAATTGACAAACAATCCAGTAATCCACATAATTACCTTCAGAAAGTATGAAAACACATAAGCGAAACAAAATGTGACTTAAGATCAGATAAAATACTTTTAAACCTAGTATGCTTTCAGTCAACACCAAGGGAAACTTTCAGAATCTGCTTTTGGAGAAAAGAATCTAGGAATCAGGGAAAACCATATCTTCTCTAGTCTAACTTTAATAGCAAATAATGGAAATCACATTCAAGAACAATGTTTATGTAAACAGAAGAACGAGGGAATGCCAACATTCCTAACTGTTTAAACAGTATTGAATCATTCTTAAATAAACAAACTTGAGGAAAACATTAAGATAAAGATTTCTCAGCCAGAGAAGGTTATTGATATATAGTAGATCCTAACCCTGTTTAAACTGTTCTTTACAGAGGAATATGAACAATATGGCATACATAGAAGGACAAAAATAACAAAGAGAGATGCACTTCACCAATGACATAGAACAGGATCCCAAGAAACAGCTTTTATATTGATGTCAAACCGGCTACAGTCTTCAAGTCCAATGTTTCAGTTCAGCAATCATCTTCACTATTTAGCCTAACTAATCTATCACAAGTAGAGCTCCAAGGGCCAGTGAACACTATTTACAATCAGGAGTTTAGGCTCAAATGTATTCCAAAGCTCTGTAAGCAACTCAACCAACAATTTCTCATCTTCTCCTGAGGTATTTATAGAAGAATGAGGAGGTGAAATCTAATCAAATATCTCTTAAGGCAATTAATACAGATTCAAGACTTCTTGGCCTTTTGAAGGGCTCGATGACGAAGTTTACAAGTGGTTTTCTGTATTAATTGTTTTACATTTATGAATCAAGCTCGGTGGGAGCTTTATTTTACTTTGAGGCTTTGCGTGATGTTTGGAGTAACTCTGCAGATATTTTTGCATTGATTTCCTTGCAGAAGTAACTCCCTGGCTATGCTGGAGGAAAATATCAGATTTTCTTCAATAACTTCGGCCCTGGTTTGAAAGGTTTGAGGCAATAGGTGGCGTTTAGTCGCTGGGAGGAATCAATTCGCCTCCTTTTTGTGGCGGTGGAGGGTTTACTGTCACTAAAACACTTTAGGTATTCTACAGACTGTGTTTTAGATTGGGGGATTAGGCTTTTGATAACAGTCTTAGCTGTAATCGCCATAAAATTGTCTTCAATTCTCTGTGCTGGCACATTTCTGGTCTTCTACAGCTGATACTCCTTGACTGTGCCAGATTCTTGGTGCTTCGCTGTTACATAGGGCTACGCAGGGTTATACGGCATCAATGCCTCATGAAACACTGATGAAAACGTGAATTTGACACCTGTGAAACGATTTCCTTTGATAAATCGAAGGAGGGAGGGTCGTCACCCTCATCTTTCGAATTTCATCTGAATATAGCGAAAAACGTTAAACCCTGCGAAATAAAAACAAAATTTATGAAATCCTACGTTTATAGGTTAAACTGCATTGGAGGATGTGCGGAGGAAGCAGGGCCATTGGATGGCATCATCCAACGGTCGGGATTAATTGGAGAAATCATAGAATGGTGGAAAAAGATAAAATTTAAACCGTCAATCGCGCAAGATCGACGGTTGGGAGAAGGCAGCGAAAAAACCTTTGTAAACAATACAATATGACGTTTTTTAATTTTACAAAGGAAAAAGGCACATTTTATATGAGCAGCGAGGGGATCATATGGTGGGCCCGGTGGGACTGATCGCAAATCGCAAAAGTGGAAAACACGATGGCGGATTATGCGACGGAGAGAAAATGCAATATTGCGATTACGCGATGGGCGCCCGATTGCGGGGCCGTTGGGCGCATGGAGTAACATATGACTGAGGCGTTATATAGGGAAGGGGCTTATCGCAGCGCAAAATTTCAATTTTGCGATGGTCTTTCAATCAACCCATCGCATTTTCTGCGATCGCGATTTTGCGATGGATCACAGCGCAGATTTTTGCGATGAACACTTTAAAATAAAACTGCAATTTGGATTTCTGTGATTTGCGTTTTGTGATAAGCGCCAAAGGGTTTAGAACTCAGTTCCAGGGCACGGGTATATGGATGAAAAATAGTTAGGGGCTTAAGCTCGAGGGGGCTTAAGTCCTATACATAAAAACATGTATTTTCATGGTTTTTGAAGGGTTTTTTAAAGGAAATGAAGGTCTCGGTAAGGTTAGAAAGTGGGTTTTTAACCTTATAAAATGGGTTTTAATGAAATGGAAAGGGAGAAACATGAAATTGTGGTTTTTTCATGGGAATGGAAAAATATAAAATGAGGTTAGTGAGGAAGAAAAGGAAGGGGATCAAGTGGTTCTGCAGCAGTATTTAAATTGGGATTTTTGAAGGATTTCAGAGGCTTTTAGGATGTAAACAGCAATAAGGGATCTGGATAGAGGCATGAGGCCTTAGAGAGACTTCAAGAGCCAACAATTTTTAGTGATAAAATTGTTCCTTGGAGGCTGAAAAAGTCTTAGCCACTTTTTGGTATAACAAAATATTATAGGTGGCTAACAGTGGCTCCACATGGGGATGGTGCCTTCTTGAAGGCATCAAGAATTCAGACTTGATTTCTCTGGGACGCTGACTTGTGCCTCATCCATTTGGTTGCCATTGTAAAGGCCAATCTAGGATTCTAGATTAGACTCAATTTAATGTCGACCAAGGTAGGTAGTCTTAGAGGCACGTCTAATATTTATAGACCTAAGAGGATCTGTTATATTTGTCTAAATAATTGCCTACTGTGACACGCTCTAACACTCTCTTACGAGAGCTTGAAATGTAGTTCCCCTCAAACTTTTAATGCTTATGTTATCTATTTTAATTTACTGATCCAAAGACAGAGTGTTACTAGTCTGAGTTTTTAATCTTCTTACAAAGATATGCTTCACAAAAGCTCTTTCAAGATAACACACTAAGCATACTAAAAATAAAATTCATGAAAACAGAGTTCATAGAAATATTTTGAAATTCAATGCTCGATTAAACCTTTTACAAGGACTTGTTCAATAATTTTGCAATTGAATTTTCAAGCTACTACTATGAATCATAAAATAACAATCTCAAGAACTTCTAATTAAATGAATGAACTTACAAGCAATGAAATGGAATAAAACGCTGTTCAGATCTAAATACTAAATTCTATGAAACATAAAACATAAAAGAAAGTGTACCAACCTTTACGTAGGGCCCTTCCACGCTCTGATGGCACACTTTGATAAACTTCAAAATGATAAAACCTTTTAACTCAGAAATAATCGTAATTGGGATTTAAATTATGCTCTTCTATTAATTCCCTCAGAATAGATTATCCAAAATAGTAGTTCCTCAACACGCTTTACGCCTTAAGTCTCGACAATGTTTTCATCACATCCCATCTCTAATCAAAATCCTCCTATTTATTAAAATTTACAACCAACAGGCTATTTTCGTTCCTCCCTCATCCTAACTGATTCCAAAATAGTTCGAATCAGTTTAAAGTTCCTAATATTAAGCAAAATATCATGTACATTCATTATGACATCTAATTTTTCTGTTGAATAGGCTGAGTTTGACCGTCATTGACCATATAATCAGGAGCTCCAAATTCGATGCTAAATAGATTTTCCACCATGTATGTACATCCTAGATCACGTCCTTGCCTTATGTTTCGATTTTCCTGCCATGCCACATGTCACAACATAAAATGATTACAGGAAGTCATTACATCCCGTAATTTTGTTGAAAAATTCCAATTTTTAACATAAAAACCCATAAATTAAATTTAATGTAAAATAACAATTATAATGCTTCATTAATCAATTTCAATGGGATTATGAGGAGTTTATGGAGGAAAATGATAGATAAATGATGGATTTTTAGAAGAAAAGGATAGCAATAAAATAGTACCAACATCTCCCCCAAACTCAATGATTTAGCATGTCCTCATGCTAATCCTGATGTGCTCCCTTTAAATTCTGTTTTTGCTTGTGCCTCTGCTGCTTGTAACAATACATCCACATTCTTCTGAACTCGGGCATTCTTCTGAACTTGGGACTGATGTTTCATATTCTTATATTTTTCCTTGAGAATTTTTTTTCTGAGTGTACCATTTTGTTGCCCAATTGCATATTTCAGTTTGATCAATCTTAAGTTCTTTGACTTTCTTCTTCAGTTTCTCACTTTTCTGCTGTATCTTCTTGCTTTGAGCTCTCAACATTTCATTTTCCTTTTTTATGACCTTCTCTAACATGTCTGCTTCCATCAATTCCTCTTTCAGCTTTTCAATCTGTTTCTCTAACCTTTTCTGCTTCTTATTTATAGGTACTGGTTCTTCCTTTTCTTTCTTATTTCTTTCAGTTTCCATCTCTGCTTCTTGTTCTGACTCACTGCTTTCAATTTCCATTGGTGTACTTGCATTCTGCTTTGGTTGATCATCTTGTGTTTGACTCCTTTTCATTCTCCTTGATCTTCTCTTATAAGTAGTGAAGATTTTATCTTTTTCAATTCTCTTGGCAGTTTCTTGCCTCTGCCTTCTTGTCCTTACACTACTGCTCGGTTGAGGAACATTGCTTGACTTAAGCTCAGGGGTTTCTTCATCAATATCAATCATCAATTCTTTGCTTCCTTGCTTCTCCTGTTCTTCTTCTCTAACATTGATTTGATTGTCAATTAAAAATTCTTTCCATGTTTTTCCTCTCCTCTGCAACTCAGATTCAATTAGTATTTTAATCAAACCAAAATGATATAAACTCATATCTTCATTACCTTTGTGTTTCTGAATATTCTTCGACATTTTAGTTGGACTTTGTAAGAGAAAATAGGGCAAACGGATAGTGCATTGGCCTTTCAAGTGCAACAGAAGTTTTATGTGATAGAGGTATACTATACTATAACGTCCTTCACATGTAACAAATTTTTGAATAATGTATACCATCTCATCCCATGGGTGAATTAACCAGCATCTAGGAACACCCTTTTTCCAGTTAACAGAAGAAACCCTTGATCTGGACATAAACTGAGTCCATGATTTTTCCTTAAATTGCTTGGTTTTGAAATACTTTTCTCCTTCAGGACTGATTTCCAATGTTTGTGCTATTATATCCTCTGAAATTCTAAAAGAGACATTTCCTACTAAAGGTTTCTCTCCATTGAAGAAAAATGCAAATTGCTTCGTAACCTCTTCATTATTTCCATTAAATTTCTGTAGAAAAGGCAACCAATTTTTTTCCTCTAAAATCTTGACACAGTCTTCATGATACTTTAAACCATAAAATTTTTTGGGCTCTGCTCTATTGGTCATTTTTTTTTTTAAATCTCTGTTCTAATCCCTGCTCAAAAATTCAATCAGATTTTTCAACTTGTTACCTCTTTTCCTGCGTTCCACTAAGCTGACCTGGTTAACGTCCTCAATTCTCTGAGCTGACTTCTTCAATTACCTGAGCTGTTTCCTCAAATTCTGGGCGAAGTAAAGAAAAACTCTGTATAAGCTTATTTGCTATATTTTCTCCAACGGAACCACACCTGCTATCTCGGCCTTCCTTAAGAAACTCAGAGTCTGAAAATTAACTCTTTAACTAATTTTATGAACTCAGAGAAATTAAAAATTCAACAACCGACCTTCATTTTGCTTGATGTCATATGATAACGCAGAGAGTCCTACAATCATAAGTCATGAGTTTGTTTGCAGAGTCGGACGGTGCATTCAAATTACGAATACAAAGGAGCAGTACTAATTTATAAAGACACAATCATGATACAAATCGTGTGATGATAACAGATACATTCCTTAAGAAAATTTGGGTCAGAGCATCGTTTTTGTAACTCCATCAGTCGAAATGTGCCATCATGTGTTTTACAAATGTCTTTCTATTGAGCAGACTCTTCATTGAGTGTCTATTAAGACCACTTCTTGTTGGTACTTTTATTGACAGAGGTCAGATTTAAGAATGATGAGTTTTTGAAGAGCGGCTTATGAAAAGGTTTGAAGATCATAGTAGGAATAAGAAATAAGAATAGGCTAAGGTATGAATGAAAATGATCATTTAGAGATAGGAAGAAGGGATAGGAAACAAAGGTTATGGATATAAGGATTTTTGAAATTGATAACAAGCAATAATAATTATCATTTTTGAACACTAAAATAATTTAAGAATTTTAAATGTTAAAAATGAAAATTTCAACAATACTTTACACTTGTTGGCTGACAGAATGCTGATTTGGCTTGCACAGGTGTGACTGATCTGTTTGTACAGGTAGGACTGATCTTTATTTTTCAAAACAGGTCCCTTTGAAATGAATATAACAGGTCCCTTTAAAATCTGAAGAACCATGTTTGTGAAGCTTCTTTTATCCTTGGTGTTGATGTAGCCTTCGAATTCTGATGATAAGCAACCTTTGAAAACTTTGTTGAAGTAGCCTGATGTATCTTTAATGCAGTCTTTAACAGGTCCCTCTGATATTAGTAATGTTGGCATAGTCTTCTAAACAAGTCCCACTGCATATTGGTAATGTTGACATAGTCTTCTGAACAGGTCCCTCTGCATATCTTCATTGCTTAAACAGGTCCCTCTAATTAGAACAAAAACAGCTCTTTTATTGAAATACTGAATAACTAAAATAAATTCCTTGAAGATTAAAAATGAGGAGATGAAATAGGAAAGATAAAAACCACTGATTCTTCTCCCCCACTAAGTGTTTGACTTGTCCTCAAGTCATTATTGAATTGATGAAAACAGTAAACAAGTAGAACAAGGAATTATTACCAGCCAAATGATTGGTTTTCCAGTAATAATTCGGGTTTAGAGTGTGCCAGAGTCTGGTTTTCACATCTAAACCATTATTTATTTTTTATATTTTTTTTTATTTTTATGTGTTTTTTTTTATATTTTTTTTATATTTTTTAAAAGAAATTGAAATGACTAAGGTATAGATATCACAGCTGAAGGTTGTGATATCTCAACCTCCTTTTGCTGAGATACAGTTTGAATAAAATCTTTTTTGTTGATGGGCTTATGATAGAGTTTTAGCCTGTGTCCATTGACAATAAAGGTGTTGCCTTCACCATCAATTGTAGTAAGTTTGACTGATCCATTTTCATATGCTTGAACTATTTTATATGGGCCCATCCAATGTGTTGTAAATTTGGCTTTATGATCTTTGAATTTAGAGTCAAAGAGTAAAGCCCAGTCTCCTTCTTTAAACTGCTTCTTTTTAATGTGTGCATCATGCCACTGCTTCCTCTGTTTCTGCATTAGGATTGTTCTCTCTTCTGCTTGTTGCCTCATCTCATCTAACTGGTTCAATTACATAATTCTCTCCTTTTGTGCTTCATTGAGATCAATTCCTAAATCTGCAGCCATTTTATAAGTATGTATCTGAAATTCGATAGGAAGCATTACCTCTTTTCCATACACCAGCTGATATGGTGTAAATCCAGTAGTGTCTTTCCACGTAATTCTGTAAGCCCACAGTGCATCTTTGAGCTTTTCCTCCCAATTCTTTCTTTTCATTACTACTGTTTTAGTAATAATTCCCTCCAAGGTTTTATTTGTTGATTCCACTTGGCCATTGGCCTGTGGATGGTAAGGTGTTCTTTTTCTGTGTTTGATTTTATATTTTTCTGTGATATCTTGAACTAACCTTGAAGTGAACTGAGTACCTTGATCTGTGACTATCTCCCTAGGTACTCCATACCTTACAAAAATTTCTTCAAAGAGGAAGTTTACCATTGTTTGCTCTGTTGCTCGGACTAATGCTTTTGCTTCAGCCCATTTTTTCACGTAATCAGTACATACTAGGATGTACTTTTTTCCCTTTGATGGTGGATTTATGGGACCTACAAAATCTAGAGCCCATTTTTCAAATGGCTCTAGATGTACTTGGGGCTGAAGTGGCATTTCATCTGAAGCTGTGGGTCTACCCATTCTTTGACAACTGTCACAACTCTTCACATACTTCTTGGAATCATTAAAAATAGATGGCCAATAGTAGCCAAGGCTGAGAATCTTGAATGTTGTCCTCTTGGCTGCAAAATGCCCACCACACGGTTCGTCATGACAAGATTTTAAAATATCAATTATTTCATCATTTCTTACACATCTTCTAATAATCATATCATAACCGCTGTAAAATAAATCTCCATTGATCCATGAATATCTAGCACTTTTTTTGATGAGCCTCTTCTTCTCCTTTGTAGTGAAATGTGGAGGTGTCTTTCCTGTGGAAAAATAATTGGCTAAGTCAGCATACCATGGATCTACTACTGAAATTGAAAATAGATTTTCATCTGGAAAAGAATCTTCAACCGAAAAAATCTCACCTGAGTTCTGGAGTCTAGAAAGAAAATCTGCCACCTGATTCTCCTTACCTGGTCTATCTAACACTGTAATATTAAATTCCTGTAGTAATAACAGCCATCTGGTAACTCTACCATTAGTGATTGGTTTATTCATTAGATATTTAATGGCTGAATGGTCAGTATGTACAAAAACCTCATAACCAGTTATATAGTGTCGGAATTTATTTACAGCGTGTATGATTGCAAGCATTTATTTTTCAGTGACTGTGTAGTTTAATTCTGCAGGTGTTAGATTTTTGCTGATAAAATAGATAGCATAATTGAAAGACTCTTCCTTTTTTCCTAATGAAGCACCTACTGCAGTATCATATGCATCTAAAAATATGTGAAATGGTAGGGTCTAGTTAGGTCCTTTTAAGACTGGTATGGTTGATATTTTTTCTTTGAGTGTTTCAAAAGCTTTCTGGCAATCTTCATTCCAGTTGAAAGGTGTATCTTTTGCTAAAAGTTTAAACAGAGGTAGAGCTATTTTGCTAAAATGTTCAATAAACCTTCTATAATAGCTTGCATACCCAAGAAAACTTCTTACCTCTTTTTGAGTCTTCGGAATTGGCAAATTGACAATGATCTGGATTTTTGATGGATCAACTTTAATGCCTTGAGAAGAAATATAGTGACCCAATACTATCCCTTCATCTAGCATCATAAAACACTTTTCATTGCTCAAGGACAGATTAGATTCAATACATCTCTTCAAAACTTTCTCAAGATTTTCTAATGAATGCTCAAATGAATTACCATACACCGAAAAATCATCCATATAAACTTCAACACACTCATGAACTAAATCAGCAAAAATTGCTAAAACAACTCTCTGAAATGTAGCTGGAGTGTTAGAAAGTCCAAATGGTAAAACATTATAGGCATAAGTGCCCCAGGGAAAAGTAAAAGTGCTTTTTATCCTGGTCCTCTAAGGCTATCCTGATCTGGTTATAGCCACTGAAACCATCAAGAAAAGAGAATGATGATTTCCCAGCTAATGTGTCTAGTACTTGGTCGATGAATGGTAGTGGGAAATAATATTTGAGGGTTGCTTTGTTCAATTGCCTATAATCAACACAGATCCTCCACTTGCCATTTTTCTTGGGCACTACTACCAATGGGGATACCCACTAACTGTCAGAGATAGGATATATAAAATTAACTTTCAATAGTTTTTGCAATTCCTCTCTAAAAATATCTTGAAGAATGGGATTCATTCTTCTCTGTGGTTGCCTCACTAGTTTTATGTTATTATCTGTGTAAATATGGTGAGTGCATGTTTCAGGGTGGATTCTGTGCATATCAGTGTAGTCCCAAGCAAATGCTTTCTGATACTTTCTCAATAGTTGAATCAATTTTTCTTCCTGAGATAAGTCTAGGTGAGTGCTAATATTCAATGCTTTTCCCGGACTAATCTCTATAGTCTTACTCTGAGTGTTTGTGATAGATTGAATGGGAAAAATGTTTTCAAATGATGTTTGAAAAGAATGGAGTGTACATATTTCTTGAAAACTTTGTGCTAAAAGTTCATCTGTAGCATGGTATTGATCATTTCTTATTTATTCAGACATATCAGGTTGAGAAAGGAACAATTCTATCAAATCATCATTATTATCTTCATGAAAATCATAGATCTGATTGATGCTAAAAACAGATTGAAATTCTTCCTTAGCATTGTATTTATCATCAAGCCATAAGTTGTTTGCTCCTACTGGTGTTTGTGCTGCTGGGTAAAAAGTGAGTTGTTTCCCTTCAGTTCCTCGTGAAATGATCATATTACCTGATCGACATCCTATGAATGCATCAGCAGTTGCTAACCATGGTCTACCAAGGATGATAGGGTGACCTTTTAAATTAGATTTTGGTTGAAGAACTAAAAATTCCACTGGATACTCCCAAGAGTCCAGTGAAACAATTATGTCCTCCAAAATCCCTTCAGGAATCACTTTAGACCTATCAGCTAGTTCTAGAACAATTGGTGTGTATTGCAAGTTTCTCAATTGGAGTGTTTTCATTGTGTCAAGAGTCATCACATTTATCGCTGCCCCTAGGTCAATTAAAGTATTTGGAATAGGTATGTTGTTAATGATTGTAGTGACTCTGGGAATGCCAGGATCAACATACTTTTCCATCGAAATGGTGTTTGTCATAAGGCCAGCTAAATGCCCAATAACGTGAATTGTTTGTGGATCAAGTCTTTTTCTTGTAGGCTTCTTGAGGCATAGTTCTTTAATTGCTTTAGTATATATCGGAATGTCTTTTATGGCTTGGAGTAGTGGAATTTTTATATAGAAATTCTTCAGCTCATCTAAAGCATCAAACTGTGGTAAAGACATGGGAAGTTTCGCTTGGATCAATCTTTCCGGAAAAGGTGGTGGCTGCAATGGTTGAATTTGTTTATTTTTGATGTCATCATTTTGTTTGTTTTGATTTGGAGTTTCATTTTCATTGTTTTTGTTTTATTCTTGTTTCTCAGCTATGGGAAGTTCTTTTTGAAGTACCTTACCAGACCTCAACTCAATATTTTGTAAAGCTAATGTGGGATATGATGGTCCCTCATCTACACTGTAAGATGGTCTTTCTGCTCTATTATTTGGATTTGGTACAGGTTGAGCAGGAATCTGAGTGGGTCTAGGAGGTTGGTTAGATGGAAGTTGTAATTGGGGTGAATTTATTGGTGGAGGAGCAGGCAATGTTTGTTGAATATTTTGGGATTGATGGACAACTTGCTGCTGAGGATATTGCTGATATGTTTGAGGATACTGTTGATATGGCTGATGATAATGTTGATGTGGTTGAGGATATGATGAGTATGGTTGAGGATATGATGAGTATTGATGAAATGGTTTCCATTGTTGTTGTGGGTAATTTTGGTGTTGCCATGGCATGGGTACATTCCAAGAATTCTAAACATACATTTGATCTTGTGCAGGAAATTGCAAATTCTGGTTTGGAAACATACCTGGAGGTGGAGGTCTTGGCTGCCATGGTCTCTTGGCACCCATGAAATACAAATTTTCCATATCTGCATTAGCTTCCAAGTTACAATTATGCAAAATCTTGATTTTAGAACAATGAAATATATCATGATTTTCAGTACAAAAGGCACACACTTGAATGTTTTCTAAAGGAAAATCTTTCAAGGCATGTTTCTTCTGGAATTTTGGACAAAAGACAGCCATTAATTGATCTTATTCTTCTTGTTTTTTCTTTGCTTTCAGAGTGTCAATTTGATTTCCTAAGGTGCTTAATAGGTATATTTTGAATTCTTCTAATAAATTTCCTATTTTAGCCCTTGTGACACTAGCTGAAGCAGATTTTGTGGCTTTAGATGATATAGCTCTTTTTCCATTTCTAGCTTTGCTCCTGGAATAATTTTCACATAAGTCAGCAATTTCATTGAAAGGTAAGGTGGAAATATCACCTTTTCCCATTAAATTAAGATCATCTAAGTATTCCTCTCGAATTCCCTTCAAAAATATTGTTCGGATCAGATCAAGAGACATGGTTCTATGTTTTGATTTTTGTAAATTGTAGACAAATCGTTCCAAATACTCCTCTAAACTTTCATCCTCTTGTTGATTCATTCTGAAGATATCATCTTTAGAATCTTTTGATCTACAATAAGGTTGATATTTATTTAGGAATATTTTTCGCATGCCATCCCAATCAGTTATTGCATGTTCACCAAGTCCCATGAACCATCTTAATGCTGATGCCTTTAATGTTTCTGGGAAGAGTCTAAGCCTATGGGCATCATCTTTGTAACCATATGTTCAGCATACTATGTCAAATTCAAACAAGAATGAATCTGGATCTTCCGAAGCCATGCCATAAAAATTTGGTAACACAGATGGAGGTATGTTTTTTATTTTGATTTCCTCATCATGATTTTCTCCTGGTTCTTGAATAGGAAATTTAAAGGTTGACTCTTCCTCCTCTCTTTGATCTTGGTCTTGTTTTTGTTTCAGTTCAGCCTTTCTCTGTCTTCTTCTTTCCTCATGCTGTCTCTCATATTCTCTAAGTTGTTGATGAGTAGGACCTCTTGCTGATCCTCCTCCTTCCTCAGCCACTTTGATAGGTTCCTCTGTCGTTTTAAGTTCTTGTTCTGTGTCACTTGTTTCAAAGAGAAGTTGTTGTGCTGGTTTTTCTCCTAATTGAATTTTTTCAAAATCAGTAGGTTCAAGGAGAGATTGTTGAGTTGTTTTGCTACTTTCTCTTTTTATAGAGGATTCAGGGAGATGTTTCTTCTTTTCCTCGTATGCCAATAAAATTTGTCTCTCTATAAGTGTAAGTCTTTGGCCTGATTTTTGTTTATCCTCTAATTCTTGTACAGTGACTTTCCCAGCTGGAGTTGTGTGTTCAATTCTTTCTAAAGGGTCTGCTCCTAATGGTGGGTTAGTTCTTGGATGGGGGTTTTTTATGAATCTTCCTTTATCATCTCTAGGTCTAGACATATGTAAACATAACTTCTAAAATGATGAATTAAAATTAAATCTATGTTTTTGTTTGTTTTTGTTTGTTTTTGTTTTTGTTTTTTTAGAAATCCTCTAGTTGCGCCTCCCCGGCAATGGCGCCAAAATGTAAAGGCCAATCTAGGATTCTAGATTAGACTCAATTTAATGTCGACCAAGGTAGGTAGTCTTAGAGGCACGTCTAATATTTATAGACCTAAGAGGATCTGTTATATTTGTCTAAATGATTGCCTACTGTGACAGGCTCTAACACTCTCTTACAAGAGCTTGAAATGTAGTTCCTTTCACACTTTAAATGCTTATGTTATCTTATTTAATCTACTGATCCAAAGACAGAGTGTTACTAGTCTGAGTTTTTAATCTTCTTACAAAGATATGTTTCACAAAAACTCTTTCAAGATAACACACTAAGCATACTAAAAATCAAATTCATGAAAGCAGAGTTCATAGAAATATTTTGAAATTCAATGCTCGATTAAACCTTTTACAAGGACTTGTTCAATAATTTTACAGTTGAATTTTCAAGCTACTACTATGAATCATAAAATAACAATCTCAAGAACTTCTAATTAAATGAACGAACTTACAAACAATGAAATGGAATAAAATGTTGTTTAGATCTGAATACTAAATTCTATGGAACATAAAACATAAAAGAAAGTGTACCAATCCTCACGTAGGGCCCTTCCACGCTCTGATGGCACACTTTGATAAACTTCAAATGATAAAAACCTTTAACTCGTAAACACTGTAATTGACGAAATTATGCCTTTCATTAAATTCTGAGAATATATTACATTCAAAACAGAGTTTTAGAATACGCTTTACAGTCTTAAGTCTGATTTCTTCAATGTTTTCACTAGCATCCTATCTCTAATCAAAATCCTCCTATTTATTAAAATTTACAACCAACAGGCTATTTTTGTTCCTCCCTCATCCTAATTGATTCCAAAACAGTTCGAATCAGTTTAAAGTTCCTAATCTTCAGCAAAATATCATGTACATTCATTATGACTTTTGATTTTTCTGCTGAATAGGCTGAGTTTGACCATCATTGACCATATATTCAGGAGATCCAAATTCGATGCTAAATATATTTTCCACCATGTATGTACATCCTAGATCACGTCCTTGCCTTCTGTTTCGATTTTCCTTCCATGCCACATGTCACAACATAAACTGATTACACGAAGTCATTACATCCCGTAATTTTGTTGAAAAGTTCCAATTTTTAACATAAAAACCCATAAATTAAATTTAATGTAAAATAACAATTATAATGCTTCATTAATCAATTTCAATGGGCTTATGGGGAGTTTATGGAGGAAAATGATAGATAAATGATGGATTTTTAGAAGAAAAGGATAGCAATAAAATAGTACCAACATCCATTCCTTTGCTGGATGATCTTGCTTTGCTTCTAAAAAATAGCATCAGTTATGAAAGAATAATGGACTTTATCAATACAACTTTCTACCTACCCAATCCTACTGATCTAACATTTTTTCTTCATCAGAGTGCACTTAGATTGGCAAACTCTTTTCACAACATTTTATTATTTTTGAAAACATAAAAACTAATCTAATTCTACTCCTTATTTCTCCCTGAACTCAGATTAAACAGTTGAGCTCAGATATTTCTCTACCTAATCTACTGTCTGTTGGGATTAAACTGTCCAACAGACTTGCATTCTCTAAATTCTACAACAAAAATTTAAAAACAGTCAAGTCAAGATTAAGTTGTTTGACTTGCTATGATCTATGGCATAAAAACAAGCTGCACATAGATTATTATTTGTAGAAAAATAAAAACAAAATGGAAGGCTTAAGATCTGAAAGTCTCTCATCATGGCCTTCTCTTTTCTTCACAGCTCTGATTTTGTTTTTGTTTGAGTTGTATCTTCCTTGATATCTGATTCAGATTTTGGGCAAATTAGAACCAGTTTTTCTCTTTGATGACTCAAAAAATAAAACAGTTTTGAGTCATTTCTCTTTGGAAACTTTGGTTCATATTTTGATTTTGTTTGAACCTTCATTTCTATCCTAATCTATCTACTGATAAGCCAAGATTGGACAGTTTGGAAAATCGAATTCACTATCCTATCAGCAGAAAATTTAAATCTAACTAGTCAATATTAGACAGTTTGACTAACTAGAAGTGTGTTTTGAGGAGTGGCATTTGAGCTTGCACACTTTCAGATTTATTTCTCTTTTTGGCATAGGGATGTGCCTTTCTTGTTTTCTTTCTGCCCTCTTTTCATTTTCTTTGTTTTTGTATTTTTGATTTCTTACAACTTTGAATGCAATGGTGGATGGAATATTCATAATGGAAAAATATAAAAAGGCTTTGAAACATAAAAATGGTTATGAGAAGTAATGCTTAAGCATCCTACCATTGATAGGACCCCTAAACATTTCTGTTCCATCCAGTTCTTGTAAGAAAAATGCATTATTACCAGCAACTGAATGAATAGAATAAGGGCCAAGCCATAGGTTGTCAAATTTTCCATGCTTGCCCTTTTCCTCCCTCCTTGAGTCCCACTTCAAAAATTTGTCCCCAATCTTGAAATTGCTAGCCTTTGTTCTTTTATCAAATATCTTCTTGATACTGTCTTGTTTCTGCAATGCTTTGTGATACACCTCTTCCCTGATTTGCTGAAGATGAATGGTCTGATTCATTCTTCTGATTATGTCATTTTCTTCAGTCTGCAACTCTTGAATTAACTTCATAACTGGTACGCCAAGGCTGTTAGGAAAAATTTCATCTGTACCATACACAAGCTGGAAAGGTGACATACCAATAGATTTCTTCAAAGTTAATCTGTCAGCCGAAAGTGCATGGACTAGCTTTGTGTGCCAAGACTTTTTATTGTCCTCCAACAGTTTCTGGATTATGTTCACTAAGCTTTTGTTGGAAGATTCTGCAAGTCCATTACCTTGAGGGTAATAGGCTGTGGAATGTCCCAATGTTATCCGATATCTATGACAGAATTCAACCATTTTCTTTGATCCAAATTCTGCTGCATTATCTGTGATGATCTTGGTAGGACAGCCAAATCTTGAGAGAATGTTAGTCTCCATAAATTTTATGATGATTGAATCATTGGCCTGTCTACATGGTATGGCTTCTATCCACTTAGTGAAATATTCAGTGGCAGTGAGAATCCACCTATGCTGGGCAGAAGATGGTGGATGGATTTCTCCTATGAAGTCAAGTCCCCACTGTTGAAAAGGAGCTTCAATAGTGATTGGATGCAGAGGAAGGGGTAATACTTTTCTCTTGCCTTCAAATAATTGGAATTTATGGCAAGTAGTGGTCATCTTATGTACATCATGTAAGAGAATAGGCCAGTAAAAACCAGCCCTCAAAATTTTGTTGGCTATTGATTTCCAGTACAAATGACCTCCACATTCTCCTTCATGGAATTCTTGCTTAACCCTTTCTGCATCAAACTCAGGCAAACATTTAAGCAATATACCACTTGCATTTTTCCAATAAATACATTTATCAATAATGCAATAGTTTACAGCCTTCAATTTTAAGAACCTTGCCTTTGTTTTTGATAAACCAGGAGGTGCATTTAAATTAAGAAAAACATAAACAATATCAGCATTCCAAGGAGAATTCATAAAATGATCTTCAACAATGGGAGTTGAGAATTATTCTTGGTTATCCAAAGCATTAATCATGTTAATATCAAGAACTTCACAATTTGATTCAGCCATTAATCTAGCTAGACCTTGGCCTTTGATGAGCTTAGTGGGTTTTATCTTTAAATCATATTCAAGAATAACAACAATCCACTTACCTCTTTTACCATCTGGGTCCTGTGTTAGAATGTCTTTAACAACTGAGTTTGGGACAAAGGCAATAATGTGTGAGTGAAGGATGTATACTCTGAAGTCTTTCAATGCTTTGACCAAAGCAAAAGCTTGTTTTTCCATAATGTTATACTTCAAAGGGGCATCCCTCAATGCCTTACTAAAGAATGCAATAGGTTGCTCTTGTCCTTGTGGATTTTTCTGTAAAAGGACAGCTGCAATGGTATGTTCTGATGCAAATGAGAAGATATAAAAATATTTTGAAAAATCAGGACTTATGAGAACCGGTGTTTTGGTTAACACTTGTTTCACCAGCTCAAAGGATGTCTTTGCTTCCAAGGTCCATTTTATCCCTTGCTCCTTCTTCAACATGTTTGTGATATTCCTAAGGAGCTCAGCTAGGTTAGGGATGAACCTTCTCAAAAAGTTTATCTTTCCAATGAAAGACTGCAACTCTTTTATGTTTCGAGGATGAGAGATTTGCAAGATGGCCTCGATCCTCTTTGGATCTATCTTTATACCCTCTTCTGAAATAATGTGCCCAAGAAGTTTACCTTCTTGGAGACCAAATAGAGTCTTCTTAGGGTTTAAAGATATTCCAAACTTTCTGCACTTCTCGAAAAATTTCCTCAAATGTTCTAAGTGTTCTTCATCTGTTTTTTAAAACATAGTGACATCATCAAGATAGATAATGATGAAGAAGCCCAATTCTTTTGAGAATGCTATGTCCATGGCTCTTTTAAAGGTTGCTCTAGCATTCATTAGACCAAAAGGCATTTTCACATACATGAAGGTTCCCCAGGGCGTAGTAAAGGCTATCTTTAATTGATCAGCAGGGTAAACCAAGATCTGATTGTACCCCGAATAGCCATCCAACAAAGAAATTCTTCTAGACCCTACCACCCTTTGTAGAATGTGATCCATCTTTGGTAAAGGGTAGTTGTCTTTTAATGAAGCTTTGTTTAAGTCTTTAAAGTCTATACAAAGCCTGATTTCTCCAGTTTTCTTCCTAACAGACACCAGATTAGATACCCATTCAAAATATCTAACAGGGACAATAATACCAACATCATACATTTTCATGATCTCCTTCTGAACCAACGGCAACTGGACAGGGTTTATTCTGCGCAGTTTCTATTTCAATGGTTTTTGGTTTTCTTTAAGAGGGATTTTGTACTGTATTATTTCAGTGTCATAGGATTCAAGATCTTCGTAACTCCATGCAAAAACATCAGAAAATTCTTTGAACAGCTCTATGTATTTGAGTTTAATGTGAGCTGGCAAAGTTTTGGACAGTTTGATCATTTTCGGTTTCTCTTTACTGCCTATATTGCATTCCTCCACTTCAGTCTCTACAGGTTCCAGTTTTGGCTTATTTGCCACATCGTTAAAATCAAACAACTCTTCTAAAGGGGTCAGACCCCTAGGCAAACTTTCGTCTTTAGGGTGCAGAGTTTCCAATTCTTCTGTTTCTGATTCTGCACTCAATTCTGTTTTGTTACTGAGTTTGCTAGATAGTAGGTTAATATTGACAGGTTCAGGAGACGATTCTTCTTTACCAAGAAAGTTTTCTTCGCTGCAGTCTATATCATAATCTGAGTCCGAACTATGCAGTTCGAATTCATTTCTGAATTGCATGAAGTCTTCTATTTGTTTGTCATTGTCAAACACTTGCCAATATTTTTTGTTATCAGGCACTGCTGGTCTAAATTTTATCGGAGTTGTGTTGTCTCCAGTCTCATATGGCGTTAGACACGTCCTGGCCGCAAAAGCTAAATTGTGGGCAGCAATGTTTCTTTTCCTTGGGATGAAACTCAGGTTGGCCTCTTCAAATGTTTTCAAAAGGTCCATGACATCATTCCGATAGGCTCTAAGTTTGGGATGATTTGCATTATACTCCCCATTGACTTGCCTAATGACTAACTCAGAATCCCCCTACACGTTAATTCTTCTGGCTCCTAACTTCTTCAAGAGATGTAAGCCTAAGAGAAGGGATTAATATTCTGCTATGTTATTTGAACACTGAAAGTTTAATTTGCATGAAATGCATTCAGTGTGGTTGTTTTCAGTGTTAGTAATCTAGAAACCTGCACCAGCATTATTTCTAGTGCATGACCCATCAAAATACATATTCCAAAGAGGATTGTTCTTAGTTTGATCTGTTTGGTGAATGTCCTTTTCAACTTCTGTGTTTTTTGATTGTTCATGATTAGCAGCACCCCATTGAATTTGTTTTATCTCTTCAGATTTTTCAGTGAATGGAGATGCGCTTTCCTGACTCTTCATGTTCAAAGGTAAAGGACGCATAGTTAGAAGCTCGAGACTTTTGTTTTGTTTACTAGATTGTACAGGTTCAGCAAACTGTTTCGACAGTTCCATGGTATTTACCTCCTCTTCTCTATCGGCCATTAATCCTGATATCGTGATTTGTTCACTAAGTGCTTCATCGTTAAACATGATAAAAGAATCAAGGCCTGTACTTACAAAATATAGAGGAGAGTTTTGGGGTCTATCTTGACTTGTGACCGTATATTGCATATGAGAGTCCCTGTAAAGTCTTCTAGTCTGATTGAAAACAGGGATAGTCGCATACGTCATGTCCATCTGCATAGTCCCCTTTAACTTAGCTCCCCAAGATCTTGATAATAAAATTCCATACTTTGGGGGCACATCAGCCACAACAATGTCCATGAGTAAGCATTTGGCTGGGATCTGGGCTAAGTTAACACAGAGGTCTTTGATCAATCCTAGACATTTTACTCTACTTGAGTCAAAGGAGTAAAGGTCTTTGTAAGGTCTGGTGATTTCTAGCCCGAGGCTCTCCATCATAGCTTTAGGCATTAAATTATGAGAAGCCCCAGAATCATGCATAGCATTGTGCAAAATTTTGTCATGAACATTTAAACTCACGTATAAAGGAGGAACAGGTCCCTGTTGGTATCTTCCTTCAATCTTTGGACCAAAAATAAGCTCGGGTTGGTCATCACTAAGATTGACTGTATCTCCATTTTCCTCTATATTTAAAGACTTCAAAATTTGAGTTCTATATACGTGTTGGGAAGCTAACTCGGTTAAGGGAATAGAGATTTTAATCTTGGAAATTTCCTGTTCCAGGCTAAAAGGAATTTGATTCTTTTAAGTGCTGGTTTCAGCCTTGTTAGTGGTCACTTTATCAGCAACAACAGCTTGCTGATTTGTTTTATTTACACTTGACATAACAGTTGTAATAGGAGTACTAGCTGAAGTGTTAGTACTGCTAGAGTCTGCACTCTGCTTTTCAGTGTTTTGAGTGCCTTTCTCTTTACCTTTATCATAATTTACAGCCACCATTTTTTCCTTGTGTTTGACCATTTTAGGCTTGGTTGACGTGCTGTTTTGTGAAGATTTGTCAGAGGTTTTGGTGTTGGGGGCTTGTTGATTAGCCTTGCTTCTAAGGTCGTATTCCCTTTGAGTTTCTATGATGACATTTTCCATGTCTTGATAATGATTTTCATCATCATCTCTTTTGTCATCATACGGTGTATATAGACCTTGTTTTTTATCATAATGAATCTCAAAATCATCATCATCGACCTCCAGCATGTTGATAGCACCTTCCTCTATTATTTTTTCTGTTTCCTCAACCTCACTTATATAGTTTTGATGAAAGGGAGGAGTGATCTATTGATCATTTTCCCTGGGTCTGCTTGGAGGTTGGTTCCTTCTAACATTCTGATTCTGGTTTTGGTCTATGTTTTGAGGAGCAATTTGATTTTGACTTGCTTGTGCTCTTTTAATTATGTTAATCTCTTTCATCATCTCTTCCATCATCCTTTCCATATTTGAGTTGGAAGTAGAAGGTGTGGACTCCTCTCTAAAAGATACTCTCTTCTCGCTCTTCATTCTTGCTCTTTTCTCCATCAAGTTCACTTCCACAGAAATAGCACCCCTTTGCATGTCTTCAAGAGTTGCAAAATATCTCTCTCTCAGTGAATAGGTCATGTCAGCGTCAAAACCTTCGGGAAATTTGTTTAAATCTGAACCTTGTGGAGGTTTTAGTTCTAAGGAAAGTGCGTTGTATACGCTGTTGAATCTGGTGCAGTAAGCTTGCACACTTTCCCCTGGGTTCCTATGGAGATTGTTGTAATCAGCAAGAACATGGAGAGGGTTCTTCCTTACTTCCCACTTGTTTAAGAATGTTTGATGAAAGCCTTGGAGATCATTTATGCTATGGGGAGCTAAGCCTTTAAACCATTTTCTTACTTCTCCCCCTAAGCTTTGAGAAAATAATCTGAGCTTGACAGAATCATCATCAATTTCGTTTCTATCAAAGTAGTCATTCATCTTATCCACATGTTGTGATGCAGTTGTAGCATTGCTATCATCATACAATGGGATTTTGGACTGATAGTCCTGTGGAAGGTTGAATAATGGTACAGGAATGACAAAGGGAGCATACCATGCAGCCATGGTAGGAGGTGGAGGTGGATTCACAAGAGGTGGATTAACCAAAGTGAAAGTGGGCTGAGGTGTGGTGGTTTGAACAGTGGATGTAGGATGAGTAGAAGTGGATGGATCAGGAGTAGACTGCTGAGCTGATATTGGATGAGAGACACCTAGGTTGTGAAGGAAATGTAAATCAAGAGGTGTTGTTTCTCTACTACCAGGATGTTTACTTGTCTTCAGGGATGAAAGTGAAGACTCAGAGTCTAGCTGTATTATATCATCAAATGACCTAGTTCTGAATGGATTTACTAAGTCAACTTGTGATTGTTGTAGAGCCGAAAGATTTTCAGGGACCGAATTAGCTCTCAAGGGTGATATGAAAACAGTTGATAATTTAACCTTAGGATACTTCCAAAGGATAATTTCTGGGTCATCAACTATCTCAGGTGGATTAGGGTCAGGATGGGTTCTAGTGTGAATCTTTCTAGAAGCCACTATGTTGTGTTTTTAGACCCGAATAAACAAGACAAGTTCAACCAGATATGACAATATTTAAGAGGTTAACTAATCTGTTTACGCAAATTTAATCCTACAGTCCTCTAACTCAGTTTTGAATGATGTTATGATGATAAGGGTTCTTCCCAATGGAGTATTAAGGTCTGTTAAGGATTGTGGAGTCGCCAAGTGGAATTTTTTAGCTCCTTTGGAGGTGTTAGCACTCGAATCTGCCTTAAGCTGAAGAAGGAAAAAATTGAGGCAACATCAAACCAAGCTTAGCCTCGTAGCTAGCCCTACGAGGACAGGAGAGGGCTCTCTTCGGGTCTATCTCAGCGAAAGATGTCCAATAGGATCTGAGATGACCTAAATGAAACACTGATATTGATTTTAGGCTAGTAAATTGATATAAAAGGGTTTTTTGATAAATTATGGGTTTCTGGGCTGTGTGGGGCAAAGACAGCAAGAGCAGAGATTAAATAAAGAACACAGATTATCTCCTGAGGCAAGATAAGCATGAATTTTAACAATCAAATTGGAATTTAAACGGAATGGAAAGACTGCTAAGAAGTTGACAAGGGCATGTGTGATGGATCCTTATCAAACATAAGAAGATACACAAATACTGAATGCTCCTCCAGGGTAGAGCAGTAAACTGATTTCTGTCCTTCTACTTAAAAGCATTCACATAGAAATGATTATGAAATGAAAAAGTAAACATAACAAGGAACGTATGAGACAAAGAAGAAACATATGTCAAATGTCATACCACAGGAATCTCAGGAACTAGAGCTGTATCATTCATTAAAATCTCTGTCAGAACTGTACACTAAAAGCTCTGTTTTTTCTCCTACACCAGCTCTCAGAATTCTTCCCCCTTTACAAATGATTATTCAATACATTAAATAAACTATCCTAGGAGAAAACAGATTGACCCAAAACAGGGGCACTGTTTCACCTGAAGTTACAAAAATAGAGATAGAATCATCTCTTTATTCTAAAATAGAAGATCGTTCCCCTTAAAATCCTCTGATGGCCAACAAACTGGAGCGCAGATCCCTTTGAATCATTAATTGAAGTCTTAAATAGGAATCAAATCCTATTCTTCTGTTGTAAATATCTTTGTTTTAAGTTTGGCTTTTGGACTTTGACCTTTCACCTTCGCTTTCTGTTTGAATAACAATAATTTTTAATAAAACTGGCCCTTTAAATAAGATTTCACGTGAACAATCCCAGCTACAATTTACCAAGCTCAACACGTGTTTTAAGTTTGAAGACATTTACTTGTGTCACCACTGTTTGATTACCAGCTTGACATGTGCAACACCATTAGCGATAACATTTCTGAGGTGGAACGTTATGAGACGTTGTTTCAAACTGCCATCTACTCTCTGAATCATGCAAGGCTGGACTTCAGAGATATAAGTCAGATCCCGCTTCTAATTAGAGCAACTAGCATATTGGCTGACTGCGGAGCCTACATTATCAATGTGAATACCAAATGCAATGTGTTTCAAGGTCGAGGGCGGTGGTTAGTATAGAAGATGCAATAGCCTGTTCAAGAATCAGTAGATTGCAGCGTGATTTATCAAAGGATATGCTCGATCTTAAAGACTGCACTGCTTCTTTTCTTAAAATAGTAGCCAAAGCACTCTCAATCGAGCTGCCAAGGGCATCGTTTCATGGACCTTTACGTTCTTCAGAAAAATTTCACATTTCCCAGAAGTATATAGTTTCAGACATTTCGTAATTCACAGAAATATATTGATTCACCGTCTTTTATTTTTCATATCCTTGTAGCCTTGTCTTCTCCAAGAGCGAGTAATTTTGTTTCTATGTGCAACCTTCAGGAATGAGTAGCCATGAAACACCTACTTGCAAGTTTTGGAGGCGACTTGAATCGACACTGGGCGCAAAACACAATTTTTCTGGGTTCTGATTTAAGTGGGTCGCACGCTGGTTTAAGTGGGTCGCACCCCCCAAGTGGGTCTCACCCGTTCAACTTTATACTGGCTGTGGCGCTCAAGTGGGTCGCGCCCCTCAAGTGGGTCTCACCCGTTTCAAGTGGGTCGCACGCCCTCCAAACACTGTCCAGAACTATGAAAACTTGTCTACGTCCTTCAAAAACTCGAGCTCGACCTCTGCCTTGCGGATTTTTGGCAAATGAGTTTGTTTGTCATGTTTATATATGAAATAAATGTCTCATCAAATCAGATTGCTTTTCAAATTTATTCGACAACCCACTCTCATAATGTTTCTGCATTTTGACATTTGACCATTTAATACAATGCTTTTCTTTGGCTTTACCATGCTTTTCTGAATCTTGGACTAATGACACTTTGTTGTCTTTTGCAGGGATTGGTGGCCTGTCTTAGCTCAGCACTTTTTCACATTATTACAAACTCTGCTTTCCAATTTCCTTTTTTAATTTGCTGACTTTGAATGAGGGTTTTTCTTTGTCTGCTTGGAGGGATAATTAACATCGAACTTTGGCAAGGAGAACCAGCATCTGCAACTGAGAAAATACATGTTGAAAAGATATATTCGATGATATCTTCTTCAAAACCCTGTTTTGAAGAAGAATCAATTTCACATTATTGATAATGACATAAAAATAAAACTTGCTGAACGTTCCTCTAGTCTACGGACAAAACCCTGGACTCAAGAATTAAAATGACTCTTTTCCGGACCACAGTAACATCAGTGACTGCGAATAACAAGGAATGAACTTCGGAGAATTTGACTGCAGCAGGCTTACAAGACGGAGTCTAACAGGAGGTAAAAGGTTTTATGGTCCATCACCATGTTTATTGAATACCAATCTGAACATTTTTTAGGTTTTTCTGAGTTGTTTTTAGTGGTGTGGTTTTTAAGAATATGCTAACTCTGTTTCAAAACTTAGATAAGGTTATGAGACAAATACAATCTACTCTTATGGCTAACCTAGCTATTTTTTCAAGGTTATATGAAGCCTTATCAGAATCCTAGGGTTGACCTAGCTTGTCACTGATTCAAACAAGTTTCATCATGATTACCATTTCTGTGTAGTGCTTGAAAAAGTTGCTTCTTACTCACAAAGTTTTCTTGAATCAAGGGTTTTCTGAGGTCTCTAAAGTTTTATACAAACACTCAGCTTCCCCAGTGGAGTCGGCAGAAATTTTGCTGGTGGCTCCAGCTGGTTAATAAATCAAATGCTCTATGAACCAAATCTCTGAATATCGTATAGTTATCCTTAAAAAACTCTGGGTTTGTAATTCCCCAGCGGAGTTGCCATAAATGTTAGCTTTCTGTAATTTATTAGCAAGATTGGCAGAGTCCAATTATAGAAACAACATCGTTTCAACCAACTTTGGGATCCTAGGATCTAACCCTCCTGAATCCAGAGAGGGATCTCTCCAATATGTACAAAGATGGATATTGTCTTTGAAGTTTGAGATAATGATATTAGGCTAGTGATAAAGTCCAAGGGTTTTGTTTTTTTTTGGATGGTTGAGTATGATTATTGTTTGAGGCGAAAAGTCCTGAATGCAAAGAGTTTCAAAAGTGAGAAGTTGCAAGAGGGAAGAACAGCTATGGCTAAGAGATAGATATAACATTGGTTTTAATCCATTGGGCTATGTAGTCATAACAGGGCTTTAATTGAACAACAACATCAAGAGTGATCCAAGGGGCAAGTCATCTATACCACAAGATTATTGAGATTAGAGTGATGGGATGGAAACAATAAAGTTTTGGAGGGGTGGAAACTGATAATAATTTCTCAGAGGATTTATAGTCAGTCCAAACAAGAAAAGCCTCTTAAGTAACTATTTAAAACCAACCAAGGACAGGGCTAACCATAAACTTCTTGGGAAAGTTCTATTAAAGCAGCTTAATTGACAAACAATCCAGTAATCCACATAATTACCTTCAGAAAGTATGAAAACACATAAGAGAAACAAAATGTGACTTAAGATCAGATAAAGTACTTTTAAACCTAGTCTGCTTTCAGTCAACACCAAGGGAAACTTTCAGAATCTGCTTTTGGAGAAAAGAATCTAGGAATAAGGGCAAACCATATCTTCTCTAGTCTAAATTTAATAGCAAATAATGGAAATCACATTCAAGAACAATGTTTATGTAAACAGAAGGATGAGGGAATGCCAACATTCCTAACTGTTTAAACAGTATTGATCATTCTTAAATAAAAAAACTTGAGGAAAACATTAAGATAAAGATTTCTCAGCCAGAGAAGGTTACTGATATACAGTAGATCCTAACCCTGTTTAAACTATTCTTTACAGAGGAATATGAACAATATGGAATACATAGAAGGAAAACAATAACAAAGAGAGATGCACTTCACCAATGACATAGACCAGGATCCCAAGAAACAACTTTTATATTGATGTCAAACCGGTTATAGTCTTCAAGTCCAATGTTTCAGTTCAGCAATCATCTTCACTATTCAGCCTAACTAATCTATCACAAGTAGAGCTCCAAGGGCCAGTGAACACTATTTACAATCAGGAGTTTAGGCTCAAATGTATTTCAAAGCTCTGTAAGCAACTCAACCAACAATTTCTCATCTTCTCCTGAGGTATTTATAGAAGAATGAGGAGGTGAAATCTAATCAAAGATCTCTTAAGGAAATTAATACAGATTCAAGACTTCTTGGCCTTTTCAGGGGCTCGATGAAGAACTTTACAAGTGGTTTTTTGTATTAATTGTTTTACATTTATGAATCAAGCTCGGTGGGAGCTTTATTTGACTTTGAGGCTTTGCATGATGTTTGGAGTAACTCTGCAGATATTTCTGCATTGATTTCCTTGCAGAAGTAACTCCCTGGCTGTGCTGGAGGCGAATATTGGATTTTCTTCAATAACTTTGGCCCTGGTTTGAAAGGTTTGAGGCAACAGGTGGCATTTAGTTGCTGGGAGGAATCAATTCGCCTCCTTTTTGTGGCGGTGGAGGGTTTGTTGTCACTAAAACACTTTAGGTATTCTGCAGACTGTGTTTTAGATTGTGGGATTAGGCTTTTTATAACAGTCTTAGCCGTAATCCCCATAAAACTGTCTTCAATTCTCTGTGCTGGCACATTTTTGGTCTTCTACAGCTGATACTCCTTGACTGTGCCGGATTCTTGGTGCTTCGCTGTTACACAGGGCTGCGCAGGGTTATACGGCATCAATGCCTCATGAAATGAAAACGTGAATTTGACACCTGCGAAACGATTTCCTTTGATAAATCGAAGGAGGGAGGGTCGTCACCCTCATCTTTCGAATTTCATCTGAATATAGCGAAAAACGTTAAACCCTGCGAAATACAAACAAAAGTTATGAAATCCTTCGTTTATAGGTTAAACTACATTGGAGGATGTGCGGAGGAAGCAGGGTCGTTGGATGGCATCATCCAATGGTCAGGATTAATTGGAGAAATCATAGAATGGTGGAAAAAGATAAAATTTAAACCGTCGATCGTGCAAGATCGACGGTTGGGAGAAGGCAGCGAAAAAACCTTTGTAAACAATACAATATAACATTTTTTAATTTTACAAAGGAAAAAGGCACATTTTATATGAGCGGTGAGGGGATCGTACGATGGGCCTGGCGAGACTGATCGCAAATCGCAAAAGTGGAAAACGCGATGGCGGATTATGCGACGGAGAGAAAATGCGATATTGTGATTACGCGATGGGCGCCCGATTGCGGGGCCATTGGGCGCATGGAGGAACATATGATCGAGGCGTTATATAGGGAAGGGGCTTATCGCAGTGCAAAATTTCAATTTTGTGATGGTATTTCAATCAACCCATCGCATTTTCTGCGATCGAGATTTTGAGATGGATCATAGCGCAGATTTTTGCGATGAACACTTTAAAATAAAACTGCAATTTGGATTTCTGCGATTTGCGCTTTGCGATAAGCACCAAAGGGTTTAGAACTCGGTTCCAGGTCAAGGGTATATGGATGAAAAAGAGTTAGGGGCTTAAGCTCGAGGGGGATTAAGTCCTATACATAAAAACATGTATTTTCATGGTTTTTGAAGGGTTTTTTGAAGGAAATGAAGGTCTTGGTAAGGTTAGAAAGTGGGTTTTTAATCTTATAAAAGGGGTTTTAATGAAATGGAAAGGGAGAAACATGAAATTGTGGGTTTTTCATGGGAAATGGAAAAATAGAAAATGAGGTTAGTGAGGAAGAAAAGGAAGGGGATCAAGGGGTTCTGCAGCAATATTTAACTTGGGATTTTTGAAGGATTTCAGAGGCTTTTAGGATGTAAACAGCAATAAGGGATCTAGACAGAGGCATGAGGCCTTAGAGAGACTTCAAGAGCCAACAATTTTTAGTGATAAAATTGTTCCTTGGAGGCTCAAAAAATCTTAGCCACTTTTTGGTATAACAAAATATTATAGGTGGCTAACATGTTCGAGTCGGGTCATTTGGTCCCAGGGCGCCCATGTCAGATTTGCTAAGTTGTGACCGCCTGGGTGCCTTCTGTACATCCGGGCGGCCCGTTTGCCATTTTCTCCCATGTGCGTCCATTCGGGTGGGCGCGTCGGGTGAGGGCATCCGTTCGGGGTGGGTCATTTGGTCCGAGGGCGTCTGTTCAAGTTGGGTCATTTGGTCCCAGGGCGCCCGTGTCAGATTTGCTAAGTTGTGACCGCCTGGGTGCCTTGTGCACGTCCGGGCGGCCCGTTTGCCGTTTTCTCCCATGTGCGTCTGTTCGGGTGGGCTCGCCAGGTGAGGGCGTCCATTCAGGTTGGGTCATTTGTTCCGAGTGCGTCCGTGTCAGATTTTCTAAGTTGTGACCACCCGGGTCCCTTGTGCATGTCCGGGCAGCCCGCTTGTTGTTTTCTCCCATGTGCGTCCGTTCGGGTGGGTGCGCCGTGTCGCGCTGGGTGAGTGCTTCCATGCAGGTCAAGTTGTTTGTTCCGAGGGCATACGTTTGGGTCGGGTCGTTTGGTCCGAGGGCGCCCATGTCAGATTTGCTAAGTCGTGACCGCGCGGGTGCCTTGTGCACGTCCAGCCAGCCCATTTTCCGTTTGCTCCCATGTGCGTCTGTTCGGGTGGGTGCACCGTGTCGCGTCGGGTGAGGGCGTCTGTTCAGGTTGGGTCGTTTGGTCCCAGGGTGCCCGTGTCAGATTTGCTAAGTTGTGACCGCCCGGGTTCCTTGTGCACGTCCGGGCGGCCTGTTTGCCATTTGCTCCCATGTGCATCCATTAGGGTGGGCACGCCGGGCGAGGACGTCCATTCGGGTCGGGTCGTTTGGTCCGAGGGCCTCCGTTCAGGTTGGGTCATTTTGTCCGAGGGCGCTCGCGTAAGATTTTCTAAGTTGTGACCACCCGGGTGCCTTATGCACGTCCGGGCGGACCATTTTCCATTTTCTCCCATGTGTGTCCGTTCGGGTGGGTGCGTCGTGTCGTGCTGGGTGAGGACGTCCGTTCAGGTGGGCGCGTCGTGTCGCGCCGGGTGAGGGCGTCTGTTTGGGTCAGGTCGTTTGGTCCGAGGGCACCCATGTGAGATTTGCTAAGTTGTGACCGCCCAGTGCCTTGTGCACGTCCGGGCCACCCATGTTAGATTTGATTTTCATGTGAAAGGTGGGTTGGTAATTGAGTTGTTTTGTTCGGTTGTGCCTGAAGAATGGCCTTGGGTCATTTTTAGGGTCGCCGAATTTCTTCTCGCCATCACCACTCTGTAGCATATGAGCAGTAATTTTGGCCATGCTCGTCCTCGGAGGCATGTTTGAACAATCTCTCCTGTTCACTCTATTTTCTTGCAGTTGGATGGGGTTGTTGTGTGTGGCTCCTTGAGATGACTGTCTGCTTGTTGGCTTTTTTGAAATCGGCTCTTTGGTATCTCTCTCTCGTGGCCCTTGGTCGCATGTTTGCTCCGTTGAAATGAGATTTTTGCTATGTCACTTGTTGGCTCCGTCGATGTCGGATCTTCTCTATATTTTTCATCTCCTCCCTTTTTGCTTGTGGGGGGAGGGGTTGGATTTTCGTGTGAAAGGTGGGTTGGTAA
>JAXQQM020067689.1:65000-67500 GCA_034641835.2 Pinus albicaulis
GTCCTTTCTTGAGCCACTCCCCCTTCCAAGGAAAGTAGGAAGCAGGTTATGCTTAGTATCACCATTTGGATTGTGGGTTTTTTGCGTGGCTTGGTCATTTTCTTGGATGTGTTGATTGTTGCAATAGTGTTGTGGTGTGCGCTTTGGGGGATTTCCTCTTTTTAGGGCGTGACATTGCACCGCTGGCGTATTTGTGGCCCTGGGATTTATCCAACATTGAGTGTCAGCCTGTGATAACTCCTCTTTGGAATTCCAGTTGTTTGGGCCCCCTTGAATTTTTGGATGGAAAGGTTGTCGGGTGTCCTATACATGGAGGGGTGCAATAGCGGGGTGGGTTTGCTATTAGTGCATTTTTTTTTCTGAAGCCTTGTGTGGGTCGGGGGGTTGTTTACCTCTCGGTAGTAACGTGCTCCACACACTTGTCTCGTCGTGGCCCTTGGATTTTTTAGGTTTCAACCCTGAACAGAAATTATCTACACACGAATCTTATAACAGAAAATAAACAATAGTGAGAGCATAAAACATAAAACAGATAAACACAGAGATTTTCCCCTGGATCCCAAATCGAGACGACCAGCTTGATTTTTCATTATATTCCTTTTAGTGTTACAACACACATATATATGTATGCAAGGAAGCATACATGTCCTTAATCCATAAACCCTGGATTAGAACATAACCGTAGATCCCTTGACTGGATCTACAAAAATACTAGGGGCCGAAAACCATCGTACCCCAAAACCATGTGCAAAACCATGCACAAAACCATGGACGCAGACTACTCACCGGAAATTAAGGACCAAAAATTTTCGCTTGGTTGTTTGATTGCCGCTTGTTATGTCGTGTAGATAGAAAGGATGTTGTGTCGTAGTGTGTGTGGAAGGGTGCGAAAATTTGGGATGCTTTTGATTGGGTGCCTTGTTTTCCTTCTTTTTGGTTAAGACAACGTCCCCTTGTGTGGTGGTGGCCCCATGTTTTTCTAGCTAGCGTTGCTTGAAATTTGGCCCCCTTTCTCTCAAATTGGATTGTTTTGTCGCGAGTGTTATGGTGGGTAATGTTTGGTTTTTCTTTCTTTCATGTCATTTTCTTCCCTTCCGGTCCCCAGCTTTATGGAGAAAAGTGGGAATTGTTGTGGGTCAGTGTTGAAGAAGGATGAAAAATAGTGCAAACTCCCGGGTTGGCCACCATAGTCCTTCTTGGTCGTCGTTCCTTGTAGTTCCCCTATTTTTTCTAAGGCACAAGGCTTAGAAAGCTTCTACTGTGTTTGAGCCTCCCCTTGTGATTCGTTTTGGTCCCCCTAGCTTTACAGAGAAAAGGTGGGATTTCCATGGATTGACGTTTTCGGAAGGATGAAAAAGCAGTGCGAGTTGCTGATGGGGTGGCTGCCCTAGTCCTTCTCGATCGTCGATCTGTGCAGTTCCCTCCTTTTTGTGAGGGCACGGGGCCTTGAAAACCTATTTTCGTGTTTGAGCCTTGTCTCCTCTGCTGGATGCCATGTTTTGGTTCTCTTTTTTCTTCTCTCTTTTTGGCTTGCTTTTTTCCCTTCCTCCTTTCGGCCCCTCGCTTTACGGAGAAAAGGGTGAATCATTGAGGATTGGCATTCACAAAGGATGAAAGGCAGTGCAAGCTCCTGGGTTGGCCACCCTAGTCCTTCTCGATCGCCGTTCCTTGCGATTCCCCCCCTTTTGCGAGGGCGTGGGGCTCGCGAAGAGTTTTTTATCTGTTTGGGCTTCCTCCTTTGAGCGGGTGGACAATTTTGTTTCTCTTTCTTTCATGTGTTTTTCTTACTTTCCTCGTTCCGACCCCTATATTTATGGAGAAAAAAGGGGGAGTTGTAGTGGCTTGATGTTCGCGAAGGATGAAAAGAAGTGTGAGTTTCAGGGTGGCCACCCTAGTCCTTCTCGATCATCGTTCTTTAAAATTCTATCCTTTTCGAAAAGTCACGGGGTTTGGAAAGCAGCTCTTCTTGCTTGTCTTCTTGAGATTTCCCTTGTGAGGGTGTGGGAGCCACCTTCTCTTTCTTTTCTGTTATATCCATATGTGCTATTTTCCCCCCTTCCCTTCCTCTTTTCGGCCCCCAGCAGTGTTACGGAGAAGAAAGGAGGGAACTGTTGTGGTTGGGTCTTCAAGAAGGATGAAAAGCAGCGGGAGCTCCTAGGCTGGCCACCCTAGTCCTTCTCGATCACCGTTCCTTGCATTGCCCCCCTTTTTGCAAAGGAATGGGGGGGTTCGGGGGGGAGGAGGGGCTTGTTTGAGCCCCTTCCCTTTAGTGAGTGGGGGTTAGGGAGTGTAGTTGTCTTGAGGGGGAAGGGGGCTTGTTGCTCTTGCTGCGACACATTGTACGTTGTGTTGGCTTTTAGCCATTTCTCATGGGGCTGCGATTTTTTTGTAACACACGGAAACAAATCTCGGCAACGGATATCTCTGCTCTTGTTACGATGAAGAACGTAGCGAAATACGATACTTAGTGTGAATTGCAAAATCCCGTGAATCATCGAGT